>JAGXJF010005850.1:0-35851 GCA_019208055.1 Stipa capillata | reverse complement strand
TTTGTATATTTTGCAAAAGATGAAGTAATGGAAAAGAACATAAGGTTTTGTATAGTTGACTGAGCAGTACGCTAGCTTCAAATTTCTGAATTTTGTAGTGAGTTGTACAGTGATTGCGAAGCAAAAATTGTATAGTGATTGCAAATCTGACTGTATGTTGCTGAAAGTTGTACATATGTATCTCTTTCTGAAATTTATAGTGCCATGTATGCAAGAACAGTGCCATGTCTCAGTTGTGTTGCCAAGAACAATTTCAATAATGATCTCATTGTTGTTTAATTCACAAAGTATGGTTAAGTTCTTTCTGTGCACTAAACTTTGCCACTTGCATTGGTTAATTACAAAAGCTATATCTGAGCACAATCACCCACTAATTTATTTATACATTGGTAACAATGTCCTCCGTCTTCACCGTGCCCACTTCATTATTCTTATTTAAGTAGATGCACCGGAGACACCAAATCATTTTTGTTTATTTTTTGTATTTGGTTGATCTTAGGATGTGGAAGCCATGGGATTAGGTTACTAGAGTTGAGAAAAAGGCGGGGCACCGCAGCACATGGGATGAGGGTTGGGGTGGGGAAACGATCGAGAGAATGGAGAAGATATGGAGGGAAGATGCAAAGCGCCAGACTATGGCAGATATAGTAAACAGTTCGTCGTGGTCCGTCGTAAGCGTCAGTCTAAGTCATCGGAGAGTGAAGTTAAGCCGGAGGCAAAGACATCTTGCCACCGTCATACCTTTGTCGCTGTTACTAAATGCGGGGGAGGGATGTTGGTTGTGCGTGATACAATTGCTATATGTCAACACTTTATTATCCATATCGAACGAGGGCCTTTTAATACGCGGCCATTCGATGCTGGATGTCAATTTTTATAAGTAAAGGTGTACTAGAGTATTTACGAGTCGAGTCGAGTCGAGTCGAGTCGGCTCGATAGCCACCCCTATCTGCAAAATGTGAACTGCACCTACAGTGTTTGTAAGATATAGCAGACTATATCTCTAAAGTCCAACTTACGATCGTTAATCTGAGGATTTAGGGTTTGATCTTCGAATGGCCTTTTTAACATATTTTGGTAAATATGATTTCAAAAATTTTGGGAATTGTATAAAAGAGTTCAAGAAGATATTTATGATGAGATTACAAACACTAGCACTATTTACGAAGTTGTTGTACTGGATGGCAAAGGGTTATATATTTGCACATTGGGCTATTAAACGAATGTCCTCCGATCAAATTGAGCTCGGTTAGGGTTGCAAGAACTTTCATAGTCTAGCTAGAGTTCATGTGTCTTTCTATGAAAATGTCTGGAATCTTGTCGTGTACTGCATATCTGAATTTTTCGTCTTTTGAAGATGGCGTCCGGAGGAGATGAACGTGAACTGCCGGTGGCCTCTTCTCCTCGACAAGATGAGCCGCACTTGTCTCCTCAACCGGCTCAACCGTTGCCCTCCCAACATGCAGAAGCCTCGTCTCATGAGCAAACCGAAGAATCGAGTGGGCAGAAGCAAAAGCGAGGTGGCCGAGGCAAAAATAAAATGCCCACGGGTCATTACACGATAACTCATGTCAGTGATGAGGGTGTGCCCATATTGCCTCAGCAGGCTCAGACGGCATTCCGTAGTGCGTGCGCTTCACTGGCGAGGACGAAGGTCCGGATAACGTACGCCAGCTGGCCGTCAGTGCTGGATAACGACAAAGAGTTCCTGTGGAGCACCATCAAAGCACAATTCGACTTCCCCGAAGGTACCGAGCAGGCCGTGAAAAGACAGGCAAAAGCCAAGATGGGCAAGGCGTGGAAGACCTTCAAGAGCGAGCTTTACAACACGTACGTGAAGAACGATCTTGTGCCCTACAGGCAGGACCCGAACACTTACGGGTACTTGGAGGATCAATAGACGGAATTTGTGGAGAGGTGCACGTCGGAAGAATTTGTGCAGCGGAGTCAGGCAAACAGGGCGCGCCAGGCATGCAACGTTCACCCCCACAGGCTCGGAAGCGGTGGGTATGCGCGCAAAGAGTTGGAATGGAAAAAAGAGGACGAGCGGGCGTCTTAGGAGAGTCGCGACACACCGTTCTCCCAGATCCCAGAGAGGCGGGCCTGGAACTATTATCGCGCGAGGGCCAACATCTCGGCTGATGGCACCGTCGCCTTCAACAAGCCCGAAACCGTCCAGGTGGTTGAAAACATCCTGTGACTGTCAGAACAATCCGCTCAAGAAACTTTCCAAGCAGCCAGGGAAAATGATATGCTAACCTCGGCTCTGGGAAACAAAGAGCACCCGGGTCGAACACGTGGCGTGGGGGTGACGGTTCCATGGAAGATGGGATTCCCCGACGATGCGGGTTCGTACAGGAGTCGGAGGAGAACGAAAGCAGAGCGCGAGGCAGCCGAGTGTGAACGGATGAAAAAAGAGCTGATGGAAGAAATATATGCAGGCCTAGAACAGAGGATCGATGCAAGGGTGAAGAACAGGTACGGCAGATAAGGCAGGAGGATGCAGCCGCCGCGGCCGAACGCAGCCCCGCAGGCTCATCCCCACATGCTCGGCGCAGGAGTAGCTGCGCATCCGTGGAAGACGTCCACGAACAATCCGCTCATGACCACGTTCCGGATGACGACCGCGCCGACGACTTACAAGTCGAGCCGATTCCGCGTGAAGACATCAGCGAAAGATTCCCTGTCGACGACATAGTGGTGGTAACTAGCTGCAAGCTCCTCGTGCCCAGCTGTTTTGGCCCCACTGACATGCTTGAGGCTGGCACGGGGTTAGTATTTCCATATGTTAAAGACTCGAGGGTGCACGGAGTTCCGATAGCGGCGGGTAACGCTAAGGTGGCAGTGGACATGGTGCATGCGAATTGCTCCTCCTTCACACTTCCTATACCGCCGGAGGACGACATCAGGACACTAGGGCAGGCCGTCAACACGTTCATCCAGTGGCCGAAGAAGTACATTTTCCTGGTTGCCCCTCCACCTCTTGCACGGCCCCTGTCTCCGGTACGTTACGGTCCAGATTTCTCAATCCGTGCTCCTCCACCGAAGGTGAAATCCGCTTCAGCACAATCTAAGCAATCTAGCAAATCTAGCCAACAGACTGCCAAAACGACTCCTCAAGCTCAGCGTAGGGCCACCAGAAATAGCACAAAGTCGGCCAAGGGCAAAGAGGTAGACGAAGAACCCGAGATAAGAGTCTACACGGAAAGGCAGCCGCTAGTGACACGGGCGGCGTTAGAACGACTTGGTTGGTCAGCTCAGATTGTGCACGAATTTTACATGAAGAGTTCCAACGAGGAGACAGCGCTTCCTCAAAATATCAGCGCCATGTACAAGCGGCAACATTTCCTCCATCCAGGTGGAAACCTTTACCATCGATTTCTCGGATTTAGCCAACCTCTACCATCATGACGCCCTCGATGTCAGCCTATTAAGATGCTGGACACTGTAAGTGTTCTCAATCTCTGTTTAAGCTAAATGAATTGCCTAACTTATTGATGCGCTCTTTCAATGACATTACTTTTATGTGTAGACATATGATTCAAGAGGCTAGGGCAGAAAATCCTAATATCGGATTCCTCGATCCACAAGTGGTCATATGCACAATGATCCAATTCCAGCCGAACGAGGTCGATGAATACATTTCAGACGTCATGCTCCTTCTCTCTATTAAGCGCGTCATTCTTCTACCGTACAACTATGAATTCCACTGGATGCTCGTCTGTCTCGAGCCACAATATCTACATGCCACGTACTTCGACTCCAGGGACTACCCACCAGAGAAGTACGCAGATTTGACGACGGTGCTCAACGGGGCGTTCAAGAAGTATGTTGCCAAGGGGGGCTGTGAAAACAACACAAACCGAACTGACCCACCGATTTCATTTCCCGGTAATAATTCCTCATTCGCCCAAGAATAATCACCTCGCACATTCTAATATGTATTCAGTAAAACTAAATTACCCTGCACGTAACCATGATTTCTACAGTGCCACAAGCAGCCGCCGGGCAACAATCTCTGTGGATACTATGTCGCGACATATATGATGCAGATCGTTCGCTCTAGTCCGGTAGATGTGGAGGTTAGTGTCATTACACTATGTAGTTCCATTTTTCATCGTTCGGACGTCGTGCCTAACCTAGCTATTTAATTTCCTTCTGCAGAGTTTTAAGTTCCCTACAGATGAGCTCGACACAGAGGGCGTCCGGTTTGTTCAAAAACAGTTAATAGCTTTCATACTTGGAGAGGTGTTGAAGGAAACCGGAGAATTCCATTGTCCTCAAAATGTTCCTCCTCAATGACTTGAGAGTTGTTTCCCTAACAATGCATGTGAATGACTTTGTGGTTGAGAATGACGTTTAATGTTTGTTTCTGAATGCTATGTCTAAGATCAATGAGTACATTGTGTGTCTGTGCATGCTATGCCTGTGATTGATCACTTTGTTTCTAGCGTTTTCACTGCCGCGCCAGGACCGCGGCCGCACCGGGCATCGTTACCTTGCCGCACGGCTGCTGCGACAGCAGAAATGGTAGTTTTCGCTGCCGCGGCAGCAACGTCGCCTTGCCGCACGGCTGCCGTGGCAGCAGGCGGCAACACCGTCGCCCTGCCGCACTGCTGCCACGGCAGCAGAAACCTCTGTTTCCGCTGCCGTGGCAGCAGGCAGTAGCACCGTCGCCCTGCCGCACTGCTGCCACGGCAGCGGAATCAGCCATTTCCGCTGCCGCGGCAGCAGGTGGCAGCAACGCCGCCTTGCCGCACGGCTGCCGCGGCAGCCGAAACGTCTGTTTCTGCTGCCGTGGCAGCAGGCGGCAGCACCGTCTGTACAATCGCACTGCTACCGCGGCAGCAGAAACGGTTGTTTCCGCTGCCGCGGTAGCATTGTTTTCCTGCCACAGCAGTAGTACAGTCGGTTCCAGGGGTAGAACTGTCTGTACAAATTCTTTGTACAGACGGTTCTGGGTATGGAACCGTCTGTACAAATGCTTTTGAGGTACTGTTCAATGCATTTGGCCAGACGGTTTTGTGGATAGAACCGTCTGTACAAATGCTTTGGAGGTACTGTACCAGAGAATATCACAGACGGTTTGTGTGTGGATCCGTCTGTACTAATTATTTGTACAGACGGTTCAATAACCGTCTGTACAAAACTGATTTGTACTGACTGTTTCGTCTAGACGGTTCGAAAAACCGTCCCGCCCGGTGTTTCCGAACCGTCTGTACAAATCGATTCTGTACTAGTGGAAGTGGACTGCAGAGCCAATACCAATGAGGCAGGACTGGAAGAAGACCAAGACGAAGAATGATATTTGACTGTTACGAAGTCTAAATGACTATCAATGACAGTGTTTTTGAATTCAACGACATCAGCTTAGAATACAACCGGACTATTCACAATAAGTTTCTAGAAGTTTTCTTTGCTAGTACTACTCGGAACCTGGGAAGCAAGAACTAAGAAATTTGCAATTCCGCAAAGTCCAAGTGCCCCAGATGGACTTTATCATTTAAGCACAATGTTCCATCAAATAGATGGCCAGATTGGAGTCTAAAGGCAGGATTAGTAGCTTGATCTATATTGCTAAGATCCAAAGCTCAAGTTTCACAAACTCTAATTCCTAGGTCTCTTATCTCAATTCTCAAATGCTTGTCTTTTGCCATTACCAAGGTTTGTCTTCCAGTTCTCTAACACCAATAAGAAGGGTTTTCGAACTATAGTTCTTACTTAGGCCCCCTTCTAGACAGATTCGGTTTGTGAGAGAATTTTTCAATATAGGTGAGGAAAAGCTCGGGACGCCTCTACCTGAGGCTTCTTGCTAGCAATGGGCAAATAGTGAGCTTAGAAATTAAGCCAACCCATAAGCTTTCCCTTCTAGATAGCTTATGACTTTTCGGGGTCATAAGCCATACCATAAGCTATCTAGAAGGGGACCTTAGACTACTGGAACACTAGAAGAATGAATGGTCAAAGAATTTTGCTACTTTCTGGAAAAAACAGCGCCACCCGAAGGCCCCTGTTTGGTAAAATTTGGATATTACTTTCTCATACGAAAATCAGGTCATTGATTTTTAAGACAATGACTTGTTTGTACCAAATTGCTATTTTGTAATAAAGTTCATGATCTAAAGAGGCTTGCAAATATTTAGCTTTACCAATTAATATGCTGAAAAATGCTTTAGCCATTTGCTGATTAGCTGCAAATTGAGGATCTTAGCCTCCATTCACTGATATAGAAATATGTAGGGGCGGTGGGGAGGGGAGGCGCGGAGCACACTGCTCGGCTGAAGCACAGGAGGGTGGGAGGTAGGAAGAAAAGGGGATTGGGTTTTGTCATCATGATGTTGGAAATTGATCGTGCATAGTGTGAGTGCGAGATATCATTGCTGAATTAAATTGTATGACTTCGTTCATATTTTCTCAACGCATATTTCTCGTTCTGTTGCAACATACGGGCAACCTACTGGATATATGATAAATGACAAGCAGATTAGTAGTATCAACTAGATCTAATACAATATTCACTAATTACTGTTACCAAGTACCAATCAATCCAATAATTCACATGCTTTGCCTCTATGCAGGTGTACAAACATATGATGTCGGAGCTTTGGAACCTCTATTAGTATAATATGTAATGTTTTACTATGATCCATGTAGTACTAGCAAGTGGTAACCATGGATTAAATGCAACTACAAGGAAATCAGTTCAAGGGTGTATGTGGATAACAAGACATTGTAATTTAAGTGCCCTAGGAATATGTCAGGTATTTGAAAATAAAGGGAGAAGTGCTACTCAACATAATCTTTTATTAAGTACCTTGATTACAATTCTGCCATATCCTTTTACCTGATTGTTCAAGTTTCCTTATTTCTGCACGAACTTGGTAAAAGCCCTAGAAGCACAAACTGCAGCCAAACAAACAGGGCCTAAGGAAGTTATAACAAGCCGCACAAATGGGACAATTTCAACTGAGGCAGAATTCAACAGTGCTCCAGGCCAAAGAATACTCAAAAGCAGGTAGCAGTCAAGTAAGCGTTTTCTGTTAGTTCAATAGCCAAGCATTTATAGTTTTCTTATTTCACAGGAGGCATTCCAATTCTCATAGGATTTGGGGGAAAAATCCCACGTTCAAAGAGGGTTTCTTTCCATCAACATTTCTTCCAACTCTTTACTCGAGATAGAACCACTTACATTTCCTTGCATGTTGAGAGTCACAAAGCAAATGGAGCCAAGGACACATTCAAGGGTCACTTAACATTAACAACAATGGCACAAAACATAATTGTCGGAATCATGAAACTTACGTGTTCAAGTTTGAATAAAGATCCAGTAATCCCACCTATGCGTTTTATTCAGCAACTCAGATTGTCCGAACATATCGAGGTGGCATTACTATCATTATCACCATTTTGCCCCCACAAGCATGCCATAACATCCAACATACATAGCCGAAGAGATGAAACCAGCAGCAGTACAAGCACAGCAGCAGCAACAAACACAGTAGAACCGAACATGACAAAACACAAGGAAGAAGAGCACGAAAGCACCTTCACAAGCCTCCAGATGATAAAGCATCAACGTGCATCACCATGCCCTCCTCACTTGTCAGCCACACCAAGCTCTGCATCGATGGCATTGCATGCGGTGTCCAGGTGCTCTGCGAGGAATATGTCCCAGTGCCCATCCCACCAGATGAACTCGGTGTCTTCCAAGTACTTTACATGGTGCACGTCCCTTACAGGCGTGAACAGGAAGGATCGCAGCGGTGTGGCGCCCTCGATGCATCCGTGTAGAGGAGGAGTGCGGCGGCCTCGACGCAACCGTGCAAGGAGGGGCTCGGCGGCGACGTTTCTGCAAGGGGGCTCGGCGGCGGCGCAGCTGACGGAGGCGCTCGCGGCGGCGCGTTAGTGCAAAGGGAGGTGTCGGCGGCGTCGGCCTTTGGTTGAGAGTGTCAGAGGAATGGTAGACAAGGGAGAGCGAGAGAAAGAGGGGCGCCTGGGTTCTGTCTAAGCTTGGTAGGGTGAAGAGAATTAGACGGGGTAATTTGGTCTATTCAAGTGGGGTATTTGGTGTTAGTAATAGGTACATGTTTAATAGTAGAGATGGAGCAAATTAACAATTGACATGTGAAAAAGTTAAAATAATTGACTTGTGAAAAAAAAGACAAAAAATCTAATACAATGGTCTCTAACGTATATAGTATGAGACCACTCAAAGCAAATAATCTATAGTGCTAATCATATACGACGAAGAGAAGATTGGTATTAGCCTGTTGTACAGAGTGAGAATTGATTATTTCCTGAAATTCACCGGTCTTTGCTCTTTTTCCTAAGTTAGTCATTTTTTTATCCTTTTTCCCGTAAATAAAAATTGTATATCTTTAGACACTTTTGTTCCTGTCTTCTTCCCCTTTTTCTCTCCTCAATAGACATGCCGTTCCTGCACTCTTAGGCCCTATTTGGAAGGGCAGTTTTCGGCCCAAAACTTGTGTAAATTACAGGGCCGAAAAAAAATTAGACTCAGGTTGTAATTGAGTGTTTGGATAACCAGTATTGGACCGGCCCATTCCGTCCTTTTTTTATTTACACCCAAAAAAAATCCACACTGCACGTCCATTTTTCAATCCGAGGAACATGGGTCCTCGACGCGGTAGCGACTTGACGCTCCACCAACCCGACGCGGCGCTCCTCCAATCCACCCTTCCCGCAGCGGCACTCCTCCTTTGCTCCACCCTCTCGGCCACTGCGCTCGTTCACCGCCCGTGGCGGAGGAGGCCGCCCATGGCGTCGCAGTGCCCGCACAGGAGCTCCGGCGAGGGGGAGGAGGAGACGAAGGTAGCGACGGCATCGGCGAATGAGGGGAAGGGAGGGGCAAGTGCGGCACTGAGGTCGGGGGAAGGCGCGGAGACGGCCTCCTGGATGGAGGATTGGAGGCGGCCTCTTCGCACTCAGCTACTTGCTTGCGCTCCCTTCTCCCGCATGCGGCTCATCAGCGATCGAGGAGGCAGGCAACGGCCACGGCACAGTCGAGGAGGGGCGAGGTAGCGGAGGAATGCGGATGCCCCTGCATTGCCACCCACGCCTGCGCTAGTGTCGTCCGGCCGGAGGCACAGCAGCGCATGGCTTCGCGGAAGGGCACGGTGGCGGTGGCGGCCTCGTTGAAGAAGATGCTGTCCTCGCAGCTATCGCAGACCCCATGCCACCTCCCGAGGAGGAGCCATCAGAGGTCTCGCCGGAGGTCTCACCGTAGCGGGTCAGGTTTTCTGGTCTCGCCAAAGCGGCCACGGCTGATTACCAAACGGCTGATTGAGGTGAATCAACTTATATTTATATTCGGAAGTTTTTGTGGGGACAAATATATTACTGGTTACTAAACTTCCAAATGGAGCCTTAACAATGTGCCACCGGCGGCCATGGCGGAGCTGGCACGTTCAACTCTCCCGCCAAGCGTGACTCCGCTGCCTCCTCCGTCGCCTGCACCTTCGCCCGCGATATCGTCACCTCTTTGGCTGCTTACAGCGAAGATAGGGAGGCCCTTGATGAGCCTACGGCGGCGGCGTGGACCACAACTTGCGGAGGATGCTCGCGACAACGACAACGGTCAGCCGCCAAAGCTCACCACTGATCGTTGGAGTTCATCAGAGCAGCGGCTGGTCCCAATGCGCTCGACTGCTACTGGTTTGCCTACCGCGGTGAAGAGCTCGTGCATGTATGCTTGTGGAGAGCGAATTTGGCAAGGAAAGGAGCAGTAGTGAGGAGGACAAGGGAGGATTGGATCTACAGCTAAGAAAAAAAGATGAGAGGAGAAAAACAGAGACAAAAATGTCTTCTAAAAGAGTCTAATTTTTACTCGAGGCAAAAGAGCAAAGGTCGATGAACACTGGAAAAATCATCAATTCTCCCTTGTATAGACTGACTTGCGGTACTAAAAGCACGCTACTAGAAGCAATTGAACGCACGCTACTAGAAGCAATTCAACGCTCTATAGAAAAAGAACAAGAAAAAGAGGAAGCAATTCAACGCGCCGTTTGATCCACCCGATCGTAAGCAAAAGCAACGCGGCACAGCTACACAAACCGGACAAGTCAACGAATCCGAATCCGAATCCAATCCACCACCCGTTGGCCGCCTCGTCCTCGTCGCGATGCCGTCTTCCCTCCCCTCTCTCTCCTCCGGCCCCTTCCCCACCCACCCAGGCGAGCGAAGCGGCCACGCCGATCGAGATTCGGATTGACCTCCCATGCCCCGCAGCGCCGACGAGGAGGACGAGGCGGCGGCGGCGGTCATGGGGCTAGAGGTGCCGCCGGAGGAGTCCAACCGGTGCGTGCGCGGGTGCTGTCGCAGCGCCGCCATCCCGCTCCACCTCCCCGCCGCGTCCTTCTCCCTCCTCTCCCCTATCGCCTGAGGTAACCCAGCTCCATCCCCTCTTATCGTCCTCGCTGTTAATGTTCTGACTTGTGAGGACTGGAGTGTGGCGACGGGGGAATGCGACGACAACTTGACGTGATGCGATGTGCCGTGCAGGCTCGGAGAGCACGGTGTACGAGGCGCGGCTGGAGGGCGAGCGTGCCGCGGCGAAGAAGCCCGTGCTGTCCACCTCCGACGACCTCGACAAGTTCCACTACCAGCTTCAGCTGCTATGGTCGATGGTTTATCTCTTTCTCTACTCTACCGCATATTCTTCACTGTCTTGCAAATTCCCCATACTCACGATGACTCCGACGGAAGCTACTGCTCAGAACTGATGTGCATTTGCTGCTAGAGACTCGCGATTGGGAATTATGTGGAGGATAGGGTAGTGTGACTGCTTGTGCTGCCATTTAGCTTTAGGTGCTAACAATTTGGTGCCGAAAATGAACTGAAGTTGAGTTTTAATTAGGAGCTCCCCGACAAAGGTTATCAAAACTTTTTTGTAGGAAGCTGTCCAGCCGTATCTAACCATCTATTGGAAACGTACATATCATTTTCTGGTTATCTTCTGTCATTGTTGTTAGGACATGCAATACTATGTATGGTTTTCATGCAACTATAGTAAAATGGGCCTTTTGCTAGTTGTTAGTTGTTACTGCTGCATTGAAGTTTTGGTCAGAAAGGATTCTTATATCCTGAAGAAGATGCAAAATGTTTTCAAGAATTGCTCTTGGCAGGGTTTCTTGGATTAATGTGGGGATTTCAATATATGCAGTGCGCTGGATCGATCATCCAGGGTTGGCGAAACTGATGGCAGCACATGCACGTCCTCCAAATTACCTGATGTTCTTTGAATTCTTTGAGCCTCCAAACCTTGCGGACAAGATACACATCGAGGAGTGGAGCCCTTCTAAGTCTCCATTGCCAGTTATCTAGGTCCCAATTTATTACATATCTTCTTTTCTCGAGATAGTATCTTTTGGTATGTATTTTGTTTTCGGACGTTAGAATAAACTATATATCTTGTCTTAGCAATTAGCATTGGATGTGAAACCATAGAACAGGAGAGTAGGCTTCTGTGAGGAACCAATTTTAAACGTTTGCATTAGCAGTAGTAATTCTACACAGGATCCCTTTATTTGACTCATGGATATTTTTAGTAGTTTCACCTGTTATTCTTTATCCAAGGGGTGGTGAATGACAAAAAAGAATGCTGTTGCATACACGAGGCATTTACGTTCAAATACTAGAGTTTCGTACTTTTCCTTGCACTCCTTTTATACATCACCGTGGTTACTGTGCAATTTTAATTATGTACTAATTCATTCTGGTATGGTGCTTCTGATAACAAAACAAGTGCATGTAATGTCAAAGTGAAGCATGAACAGATTCATTGTAATGTTAAATGGACTGAAACAGAAAATAATGTTCCTGTAATATAAAATACAAAGATGATAATATGCTCAAGTCCATGGACTAAGCATAAATGACAAATGCTGATTCATTCATAGATAGCATACATGCTTGAATTTTGTTCATTCTTGCCAGGTAACGTTGCTTCTTGGATCTAATCTGACTTGGATGTCTGAAAGGACCGAAGGTGCCGACTAGAGGGGCGGGTGAATAGGAGACTAATAAAAATTACTTCTTTTAACTTGATTGAACAAGTTAAGCCTTAAACATGAACCAAGGTTAGCTAGCTGTATGACAGGTGAGTGACACAGGCAACAGATGACGTGTAAATTAGCATGCAGCTATCGCACAGGTGCCTAACACAGGTGTTCTAAGGACTTAGTAAATGATGAGCAATCAATGTGCCTGTATAACAGGTAACTGACTCAGGTGTGAGATAAGATATATAGCAACTGAGACACAGCTAATGAAACACAGGTATAAAGGAGATCTATAACAGATAAACAGAATAAGTCTAAGATCTCACAAGCAAGCAAGCAAGCAATCAGGAAGCTAAAGACAATACAGGAAAGTGCTCAAAGAGACAGTGTGTTTTTCACCGAAATTACCAGCTCTTCATAGAGTGGTACGTCTCCGTTGGAGAGGCTACTCCGAAGAGATCGCCAGCACCAAATCGTGTTTGTTCTCCGAGTACCTGACGTTCAGGCCTCTTCCTTTGCTTGTGAAAGTCCTTTTGCTTGTAGCAGGTAGAATTCAATTCACCTTCACAAACGTCTGGTTCAGCCCACACAAGCTTGGGTGATACCAGCGACTCCTACACCCGTTTAGGAGTAGACACTCCAAGAGTAATAGGTTCAGCAGCAACAACTCTTGGAGGAACCAATGCTCTTTGCTCAAGAACTCTAACTCTCCCGAACTGACACTTAGGAAACTTTGGCTTTTGTTCAGTGGGAAGAGGCTTTGCAACGGTTGAATATGATTCACTGGATTGACAAAGGTTGGTTCAGGTCGAAGACCTCCCCTGGTCCCCTATATATAGGGTTCGCAGGAACCCGACCGTTACACTGTTGCCACGTAGGATTAAGTGAACCACCGGTGACAGGCACCGGTGACACAGCTACACACTACGCCCAACCTATAACCGGCTCGGGCAGACCGACACCTGTGTCACCGGAGGCTGACACAGGTGGACCCTTAACTGACGTAGCAGCACTACTCAGCCCGGTCCTGACACATGACATGCCCTCAGCGCACAACACTCTCTGAAACCTAATAAGGAGAGAACCTCCGACAGCCCTCCGACTCAGCAGACAAGCCATCGCAGCGCAGGTTCCTTATTGTTTACAAGCTCTCCCCTGGTACAGAGATGTACCTGAGTCACAGAGCGCTAGACCACCTGTGAGACAGCTGTGTCACACCGGTGACTCTAACCCTAGGGTTTTCTACTACTAGCACTGCAGAGTGCAAGCACAAAACCAGTTTCACACTTGTGCAAAACTGTTGACACAGGGCCACTAACCTCAAAGCATTAGTGCCACTGTCCAACATCCTGAGCATTGAGCAATTAGAACCTCCACAGATCATTACTGCATCATCCCTCTTGATAGTACGGGTTTTTCCTATGGACTCAAAGAAACTAGCAAATCTAGGCTTTACCTGTCCACCAACTGCAGTCACGGCCCTTGACGCATCAAGCCACCATCACCTTGCTTGCAACTCCTTGCACAGCACCGGCTTCTTCACAGCTGTGGCACAGCTGCCTAGCACAGCCATTCCTTAGTCCTGGAAACCACCCTTGTACCCTTTTTGATGGTCATCCTTTCCCTGATGACCCTTCTTCCTGGAACCTACTAACCTGCCTACACTCAATGTAAACGTTAGATTTCAGTTTGAGTTGCCATTAACCATCAAAACTAACTTGGGGCCTAGATGCTCTTTCAATGTCCACCGTTGCAAAACACGCAAAATACCATTTTGACATTGCTTTTCACTGTACTATATTACAGCAAAGACTCTCAGTTACCTACAAATCCGTGGGATAGTACATAGAGATATAAAACCAGCAAATATTTTGGTATGGCCTTGCATTTCTCTTGTATATATGTCTCAAGACTCTTGAGTTATATTCTTTGAACACATAACGAATTTTTATCTGTTTCATACATTGACAACATTTTGTAATTCTGTACAGCTAGACAAAGATCTCCGTCCGCATCTAGCAGATTTTGGGTTGGCTATGTACCAGAAGGATATTAAACGTGTTTCAGTTCAAAACTAGAAATCATCTGGCAAGCCTACTGGCGGTTTCTATAAAAAGAGTATGGTTGGGACACTAATTTACATGGCACCATAAATTTTGAGAAAGTATTTACATACAGAAAAATCATATGTATATAGCTTTGCAATTTCAATAAAGTAAGACATTTCTCTTTGGGAATTAAATGTAAATTGGCTCTATCTGCTTCAATCATTCTGTCATACAATGACAGTACATGCTACGTTGCCTGAGAAAATGTGAAATCTTCGTGTGGCATTTATATCCTAACAGCAGAATACTTCAACTGGTCTCATGTCACATATTTAAGACAGCTCATTTCATCTACATGTAGGAAGATGGTAAGATCGGTGTAGATGCCATATCTCTATTGGAGGGAGTGGCATATCCCACATAGATCCATGTTGCATAACAATTCTAGTAGGCAATATATATCATGTCCAGCACGTGTTGGATACTGACATTTCCACGGCACTTCTCTGACACGTGTCATTACTACTAGTGAAATTAGATATATGATACTTCCAGTATTGTATAGAACACATTGATTTTATTTTGACTTGTGGCTTACACTGATGCTAGTCTCAGTTATATATTTATGTGACCTGAATTAAGCAATCACTTATACAGTTCCTTTGTCTTGTATTTGGATGTTGAGTTTATGTTATGAACATGTGCAATTAAGGTTTGTCAGAAATTGTACATGCGCCCTTTAATTTTGGGGGAAATTATTTAAGTAACATCAAGAAAAAAAAAGACTAAATCAGAGCAGTGAGTAATGACACTGCAAAATTTCATCCTTGGGAAATAACATAGCAAATATCTGTTATTAAGAAAATGACATTACTGTTAATATGACATGAATTGGGTACTCGAAAGTGGAAACAAAATTTCTACCATCCTGCTGTTTTCGTATCTTGGCACCAAATGAGATTTGCTTGGAGTCAAATTATTCCTCCATCTCCCATCTATAGAAGGGGTTGTTCTCATACTTCCCTACCTGTCTTTATCCCTTTTTCCACTTTGGTTTGCCATAATTTCAGGGGCAGTTTTGCCATAAGAATTTTGTTATTACTTTTGGGACAGGAAATGATAGTGTCATATTCCATAATAAAAGATACTAGTGATATTTTACACTTTTCTTTGACAGCATTCCCCTAATTTCATATTCTTGAGATGTTATCCCCTATTTCCCTTTAATTTTATCATTTTACAGTGAGCTTCTTACTGGTGTGGTGCCTTACACAGATCTGCAAGCTGAAGCACAGATACATTTCTTTTATTCTCTTTTGTTTTCAATGCTAGTATGTCAATTCCATACTGTTATCATTGCTTTTGCTTGTTTAATTGATCTAAGTCTATATCCTTATCGTCTCTTTTTTCCAAAATCAAACCAGCGTCGTACTATGAACATTATTTATTTCGTGCTGTCCTGCTAGGAAAAGTTACATGATTGCTTTGCCGTTCTATCAAAATTAGAAATTTATATTTTTTTTGTTGTAATGAATATTTCCTAATCTAACATGTCCATATTCCAGCGAGTACCAAACTTGTAAATTATTTAGAGTAAATTATGCCTTGGTCCCTAAGCTTGTGTTGTGCGGTCAAGTAAGTCCATAAACACGTAAATTGCACATTTTCATCTAACAACTTGTTTAAGTGGTTCATCGCAGGTCCGAAGCTGCCCAGCCTGGCTAATTTTGCTCGTGTGGCTTGTTGACCCTGTCCAGCATGCCGTGGAGTTCGCGTGCATCACACATGTGGTCAGGTGAAGATGCATTGGTCCCTTCCATCTTGCAAAAAGAATCCTGGTGAAGCCAAATTGTCCATTGGTTACCCTTCTCTTCCCCTCCATATGGTTCCGGGCTGGGCGAGGTTAGCATGCGATGCGGGCAAAACTAGCCAGGCTGGGCTGCTTTCAAACCTGCGATGAACCATCTAAGTTCAGTTTGCGGTTGCTAAACTGTGCTGTGCTAAACTTATTTTATAAGTTGCTTTAGAAAATTAGTGGCGAAAATAGGAAAAAGTTGGTTAGCCAAACAATATAATAGAAAAACAGGAATATCATAATCCACCACAATGCCAAACGCAGTCTTACATTGTTAAACACGTTGCTGCGTGAAAATGTACAATTTACAAGTTTATGGACCAACGGCATAATTACAGTCATCGCTAGCTAACATGAGGCATTTATGTGCTCTGCAAATGGCATCTCACTTTATCTTTCTTTAGGCACACACTGTTCTTGAAATGACTTACACTGAAACAACAACTTACATCAGCAGTTGTTTCTCAAGGATTGCGCCCAGCTCTTGCCCTTCCTGAGTCTAGCGCTCCAACAAGTCTTTTATCACTTATTCAGCGCTGCTGGGACCCTGATCCTCAACAAAGACCATCATTTGAAGATATAACTGAAGAGTTAAATGTAATACAGAATCATTTAGTTACAAATTCTTCCCTGCCATCATCTGGTTTTGTGAACAAGGGTCAAAATGGCAATGCGGAAGTACACCATTATCAGGAAGCATTAAACTGGTTCAACCAAGGGGAACTGCTCACTGTGGGTTTGTTAGCCTAGCTTGAACCCTAAGTAAATGCTCATTGCCTTCTAATAAGCCTTCTCGGCACTTGTGGGAGATTTGATCATATCCCCCAAAGTTGAGAGCCTTTGCTCTTTTCCCCTAAGTTGGTATGTCTTTGATCTTTTCCCCTATAATGAAAATTGCATCCTCTTGGACACTTTTACCCCTGTCTTCTTCCCTTCTCCCGCTTCTTCCCCTCCTCCTTCCTCCCTTACTCACCCATCCAAGAAACAGAGAGAGGTTGATACCCATGGCACCGACAGGGGTGCAGCCGCAGGTAGTGGTGATGCGGCACGGGGACTACCTGGACCACACTGATTCCATGTGGCCTGCCAATAAGCTTAGCCCCTGGAGCCTGCCCCTCACCGATGTCGGCATCCTCGGGCCTGGACCATCAGCAAGCGCATCAGGGTCGCTGCCGCCCAAGACTCCTACAGGGTCGATCATGTCTCCTATCCCCCATTCCTGTGCTGCCTCCAGGCTGTCCCATCCTTGACGACACCACGCTTGTCGTCGTTGATGCCAGCGCCACCATTAGAGTGGGATGGACAAGAATTCTTTAGGCTGCTACGGACATCAACCTCTCTGTTTCGTGGATGGGTGAGTAAGGGAGGAAAGAGGAAAGGAAGAAGACAGGGGTGAAGTGTCCAAAGGAATACAATTTTCACTTGTAGGGGAAAAGATCAAAGCCAGACCAACTTAAGGGAAAAGAGCAAAGGCTCATCAACTTTGAGGGATATGATCAATTCTCCCAAACAATAAATGCATAGATATACTGTGAGATTAGTAACTTCATATGTGTCACCTACTTAATGCAGCTGCATTCACCCATAAGTTTCCTTATATAAAATTCTATTTGCTGGTTTCCACGTTATTTGGGATTAAACTTTGTTGTGTTGTTTCTGGATTTAAGTTGAAGGCAATATTCAGCGGTTAACATACGAGGACCCCACCTATTTGTGTTTATACTTTAATGTAAATGGCCTTTTACATAGTTTTAGTACTTCAAAGTCAGATAATTATTTGCATATTTGTACAGTAAGAATAAGCATCTAATACATCTTTGCTACACATAGAATTAGATCCCAGAAATTGTCCATGGCAGCAGCAGAAATGGGAAGATTTGACTATATTATGTATGCTAAAAGCTTCATACTAGATGCTCCATGCTATAATTCGTGACATGTATATCTACTCTAAAACGATCCTAGT
The DNA here is from genome assembly GCA_019208055.1 of Stipa capillata. Classification (NCBI taxonomy): domain Eukaryota; kingdom Viridiplantae; phylum Streptophyta; class Magnoliopsida; order Poales; family Poaceae; genus Stipa; species Stipa capillata. The sequence continues at coordinate 17,962 of JAGXJF010005850.1, read as the reverse complement.
AAATGTTTAATGCCTGTTAAATTATATAAACAGCCCTTTATGTGGGCTTAAAAACCTTTGAATTTAATTTGGTGTAGCAGCTGGGATACATTTACCTTGTAAACTCCCTTTTACAAAGCTTTTCTAACTGTCCTTCGTGTAGCTCAAAGTAAAGTGGCCAATGTACACAGTTTCTCTTAAATTTCCTCATCTATCATTCCCAGTAGTTTGGCATCACCTAGTATCTTTATGATCAACATGGAGGCGTCTATTTGAAGACTTCATTTAAGGATATAGAACTAACCTGATGTAGATTACTCTACTCTCTTTCGTCTGCAGATTCCTCAACTCGGAACAAAATGATGGTTATATTGACACTAAGTTCATCAAATTTGTTCCATCTCCATTCCTTTATCCTATTTATGCTTATAAATGATGCTTCAGAACTTTTGTAGAAAAAATTACAGAAAGGAATGTGATTTATAGGAATGAATGGATGTCTGTTCTTGACAGGTTACAAGGTCAATTGGTGATGACGATCTCAAGCCAGCAGTCACAGCACGGCCTGAGATTATTGAAACTGATTTATCAGCTGACGACGAGTTCCTGGTAGGTCCTATTTGCTTTGTTACGCCACTGTCCTCAGTTTCTCAAATGTGATATATTTATATAACGCATTGAACTTTATACCAGTGTCGCATATAACTATACCATGTGCTTGTTGGTTGGTGTCTATTTGTTCACTATATCGGCTTGAAATAGGAGCATTTTTTTCTTACTTCAGCATGTAGTGTTTTTCTCTCAGCACTATTAATGGAGTAAATGATATTAAGTTTTCTCTCAGCACTATTTATAGAATGGATGATATTAAGTTTGCAAGATATGCTTTGTTTGTTTACGTGTCACATGCTCTTAAAAAAAATTAGGATAACAAAAGCTTTTTTGTTTGCTTTTCCTTAATTTAGAAATTTTTGGCTCATGATCGAGTGGGTATAGATAAGTAGGTTAACATGGCTGCAGTGCAGATCCTTTGCTTGATACAATGTGACATGTCTCAATTATACAATTAAACTAATGTTTTGCTTTGTTAAGTTCTACAAATAGGATGCTTAGTTATCTACTCCCTCCGTTTCAAAGTAGATATTGCTCTTCAATCATTTTCATGTCCATCTCTTTTTTCTCCCCAAGACAATAAATGTCAGTATTACTAGTACTACTATGAGTAATTAACTCATCTTTATTACATTGATGAAGGATAAAACAGGAACACAATGACTAAAACTGCATTGGAGTGTAGATGGATAAATATTTTGATAGAAGGTTAAGAGGCTAAAAGGACATCTATTTTGAAACCGAGGGGGTATATAGGGTGTGTTTGGTAGCCTGTATGTCTCTAGCATGGCTATCTCTCCTGATACAGGCTGAGTCTGGACATGCTGAATGCATACAACTGCACAGTGTTTGGTAACCTGTATATGCTGAAACATGCTGAGTTGAGATCTTATTTGGTGGGCTGTATCTGTGGTCTAGACATGGCTGAGAGGCTTTGCTGAGAGGTTTTGGTGGGTTGAGGTCAGCCATGCTGACTAGGGAACCTTCACTTGTGGGTTCTCTCCTGGGCATGGCTGAGAGGTTTTGGTGGGTTGAGGTGGACATAGCTGAGAGAGCTCATACATCCTACCAAACACTAAAAAGTGGGTTGAGAAGAGAATAGATGAGAGGATACACTCTACCAAACACACTCATAATATATATAAACAACAGGTGGGATTCAAGGCGTCTCCTCAAAACAAGAAAAAGATCCTAACTGTGCATCAGGTGGCTCACATGTAATTACAATGGTTCAGATTGAATAGGATTAGATTAGAAAAGATGCCTAGATTGAACTCACGTGCTTCATGTAAAAAAAATTAACTAACTCGTGGACAAAACTAATCGTGTGCATGTTGAACTCCCATTAGGGAATATATACATGAATAAAAATGATACATTCAAACAATCAACTGCCTTGGACTGAGCCCAACCGGCCAGGTAAACTACATAAAAAATCTTTCTATCTAATGCTAATTTCAACATGCCTAAATGATGTGATAGCTGGGTAAGAAATTGAGACTTTAGCATGGGTTCATGAACGCACACTTTTGGCTAATTTAATTCGCAGGAGAGATAAGCCCGTGGCTCTTTCCATTGTGCAAGCAAGAACACTACAAACACTTGAAAGTCAAAACTTAGTGGTTAACAATCATGTAGATGGACATTCATATGTTTGCAGAAATAGAGTAGTGGCCGTTGGTTTTGTTTTTCCTATAGTGCCATTTGAGATCATGTCTGGTTTATGTTTCCTTTAAGTATCATATATCGTAGAGAGAAAGATCCTTTTCTAATTATTAGTTTTGGAAGTAGATCTTTTAAGATCATCGATATGATTATTCTATCATTCTAATATGTAAATTAGTATGCTCTTCCGTTAAATAAAAAACTCTAATGTAGCAGTAATGGTATCTTTTGAGAAAAATATTAACATATTCTGACTTCATTTACTATACGCGCAAACCTCCATGAGAAACATCGAGTATTTGTTCTTGAGTAAATTTCAATCACCGCAGTGAAATATAACATCAGACTCACAGTAATTATTTGATTGGCTATAGCCTATAGGTGATGGCTAGTGACGGACTTTGGGATGTAGTAGGCAACGAGGATGTCCTGTCCATCATCAAGGACACGGTGAAAGAGCCAACGAGGATGTCCTGTCCATCATCAAGGACACGGTGAAAGAGCCTGGAATGTGCTCCAAGAGACTGGCTACCGAGGCCGCAGCTCGGGGCAGCAAAAGACAATATCACTGTCATCGTTGTGTTCCTTCGCCCCGTCTCCACAGCTGAGAGAATATACTAGCCACTTAACCTTTGTTCAGAAACTTCGGTGAGCCATCATATTACATGCCTTTTGCTAGCTACCCCTCACCATTTTAGATTAAGATAAAAGGACGCCAGCCATCCGTTCTTGTATACGTACGAACATACAATGGTCACCCTGTCTATGGCCAGAAAGAATAAATGTTGTTCAGATCGCAGCCGCTGCTGTATTTTTTTTGTTCAAGCTTTTGTAACCATACAAGCCAAAAGAACAAGCATATTCCTTCATATAGGACTCAATAAATGAATTGTCTCTTCTGAATGCTCGAGGTGTGGACATTGGAAGATACTATTTTAATATGGATTGAGACAGTGAATAGGTAATGAAAAGTGATCCTCTTTATTGATGAATGAAGCCTTTTATAGGATTACAAGGGATGCGAGCAACCGGCAGCAGTTGTCATTTTAGCAACCGCTTGACGGTTCCTTAAGCATGGATTAATATAATTCTAACACTCCCCCTAATCAATGCTTATCCTTGCGAGCAACATCATCTTGATAAAGACTCCTTCTAAAACCCTGTAGGAAAATATGAGTATATGCCATGAAAAACTCTTTGAAACCCAATGGAAAAATAAGGAGAAAATGGTATGTCATATATGAATCCTAATTGTTGGATAATATGTCATGGAAAACTCCTTTAAAACCCAATGAAAAAAATAAGGAGAAAATGACATGACATATAGTGCTTGTATTAATCTTGCCTCATTAAAAACCTTTATGAGAAACCATTTAGGAAAACTCATAAAGGAAAAGAGTACAATATATATGATCTGATGATCATTTATCAGATTATATTTCAGGAGTTTACTCCCCCTGAACCTTGCAAGTCTCGTATTCGTCTCATACCAATTCCATGAACGTATTTCTGGAACAAAGATGTTGGTAGGGACTTTGTGAATAAATCTGCAAGATTTTTACAAGACTTAGTTTGCAAGATTTCAATTTTCCCGTTTTTCTGTAATTCATGGGGATAAAATAATTTATGAGCAATGTGCTTTGTAATATTGCTCTTTATATAACCTGATTGCATTTGTGTAATACAAGCAGAATTATCTTCATAGATAATTATTGGTGATTCTAAGGAACCAATTCCACATGACTGTTGTATGTGGTTAATCATTCTGCAAAGCCAAACGCATTCACGTGATGCTTCATATAATGCAATTATTTCAGAATGATTAGTGGAAGTAGCCACTAAAGTCTGTCTTGATGATTTTCAAGATATGGCTGTTCCACCATGTAGGAATACGAAACCAGTCTGAGATCTGGCATTATGGGGATCAGATAGATAACCGGTATCTACATATCCCACTATAGTCATATCTTGATTTTTTTTTATAGAATAAACCAAGATCTTTTGTGCCTTGGAGATACTGAGGATATTCCTGACACCTACCATATGCCTTTTTGTAGGGGATGCACTATGTCTAGCTAATAGATTAACTGCAAATGAAATATCAGGCCTGGTGCAGTTTGCTAGATACATTAGTGCTCCGATGACACTGAGATAAGGAACTTCAGGTCCCGGTATTTCTTCGTCATTGGCCCTAGGTCTAAACGGATCTTTGTCTCTATCAAGAGATCGAAAGACCATAGGAGTCTTGAATGGATATGATTTATCCATATTGAATTTTTCCAAGATTTTCTGGATATAAGCAGATTGATGTACAAGGATTCCTGAGGGAAAATGATCAAGTTGTAAACCTAAGCAGAATTTAGTTTTACCCAAATCTTTCATCTCAAATTCCGTCTTTAGATGATTACTTGCCTCTTGTATATCTTGCGTAGTACCAATGATATTGAGATCATCGACATACACTGAGATGATGCAAAATCTTTTTGAGGATTTCTTTATGAATACATAAGGGCAATCATCATTATTTGAGTAACCCTTCCGAAGAAGGAATTCAATTAATTGGTTGTACCATATTCTTCCCAATTGTTTTAAGCCATAGAGTGACTTTTGTAATTTTACGCAATACATGTTACGATTTGCATTTGGATTCGGGATTTTAAGTCCATCAGGGACTTTCATGTAAATGTCCGAATCGAGTGACCCATATAAGTATGCGATCACTATGTCCATCAACTGCATGGATAATTTCATTTGTACTGCCAAAGATATTAAATATCGGAATGTGATTCCACTCATAACAGGAGAGTATGTTTCATCATAATCGATGCCGGGTCTCTGCGTGAACCCTTGTGCTACAAGTCTCGCTTTGTATCTCATCACCTCATTGTTTTTATTTCTTTTTCAAACGAAAACCCATTTTGCTCCCACAGGGAAGACATTTTGAGGAGTTAGTATTACTGAAGTAAATACCTCTCTTTTCTTGAGCGAGCGCAATTCTGCCTCTATTGCTTCCTTCTATTTGGACCAATCTGAGCGCTTGAGGCACTCTGCCATGGACTTAGGTTCTGGATCCCATTGAAGGTTCTTAGCAATTTTTGAGGAGAAGTAAATGTCGACAATTGTAGTCTTTCTATTAAAAGATTCTCCTGAATCAATATAGTTTATGAAAATTTCATTATCATCTTCTAACTCATTGTGATTTCCCTCAACATTAGAGTTAGGATGTTCTGATGTCCTAGCACTTAAATTTATGTGCACATTTTTGCTGGGTTGTGGATGTTGAGCATCCGATAAATGTTTCTCCTTTTGAGATTGATTTGCATTTACTGTTTGAGGATTTAGATTCCTCTGTTTCCGTGGACGCTTTTGAGAAGCTGGATCCTTTGTGGCAGAAGTTCTCCCCTTTTTGCTCTCATTAGGGAGTTGAGTGGTTTTATTAGGTACATCCACTCTTTCTGGCACATTAACCGCCGGAATGTGTGATTTTGTTACACCTTTATGGTCAGAAAATGCATCTGGCAGGTTATTTGTAATGTGTTGCAAATTTATGATTATCTGAACTTCAGATTCAGATTCTTTAGTACGTAGGTCTAAGGATTGAATGCCAGTCACATTCCAATCTATTTCTCGGCATTCTTTGTGGTACTTGTCTTTATTTCCCCCTAATGCCGGGAAATGATCTTCATCAAAGATGCAATCAGCGTGCCGGGCTATAAATAAGTCCCCTGTTAGGGGCTCGAGGTATTTAATTATTGACGGAGAATTATACCCCACATAGATCCCAATTTTTCTGTGAGGGCCCATTTGTGTACGCTGCGGTGGTGATATTGGCACGTATACAGCGCAGCCAAATTGACGCAGATGGGAAATACTTGGTTGATTTCCACGTACTAACTACAACGGGGAATCCGTATGGTATGTAGTTGGACGAATTTGAATTAATTCTGTGGCGTGTAAAACCGCATGACCCCAACAAGATGTTGGTAGATTTGAATTCTGTAAAGTGGTCGAGCAATTAATTTGACTCTTTTAATAAGAGATTCAGCCAAACCATTTCGAGTATGTACATAAGGTACAGAGTGTTCTAGATTTATGCCTAATGTTAGGCAATAATCATTAAATGCTCGCGAAGTAAATTCTGCGGAATTATCCATTCGAATGGTTTTTATCCTATGTTCAGGATAATTTGCTCATAATTTGATAATTTGAGCGATTATTTTAGCAAATGTATGGTTCCTTGTGGATAGAAGACACACATGCGACCATCTTGTGAATGCGTCGATTAGAACCATGAAATATCTGAATGGTCCAGATAATGGCTGAATTGGACCACATATATCTCCTTGAATGCGTTCAAGGAAGTTAAGTGGTTCATTTCGTATCTTAAGATAAGAGGGTCTTAAGATTAATTTTCCTATAGCACATGCGGTGCATACGAAATCTGAGGATTTGAGAAATTTTGCAAGCTTTAAGTCATGACCAACAGAATTTTCAATAATTTTTCTCATCATCCCGATGCTGGGGTGACCGAGGCGATCATGCCAAACCTTGAATTTATCAAGATTTTGAAAAATTACTTTATACGTAACATGTTGAATTGGTCTAATGTATGTGTAGTACAATCCAGTTTTTAAAGAGGGAATTTTCTCAAGTATTTGTTTTTCATATCCGTCATTTTTAGTGATGAGGAGACTTTCGTCATTACACTCAACACTAGTTTCAATGTGGAAACCATTCTTACGGATATCTTTAAAACTGAGTAGGGTACGAGTTGAATCGGGATACAAGAGCGCATCCTCTAGTGTGATTTTCGTACCCATAGGGAGAATGATTGTGGCTTGACCAAAGCCTATGATTATGGCATCGCGTCCAGCGATAGTCATAATATTTCCTTTACTCTTTTTTAGAGTTTGGAAATATTTCATTTCCCTTAAAATTGTGTTAGTGGTGCAGCTATCCACTAAACATATTTCCTCCTCCATTGGATTGTCTTGAAAATTCTATATAAAGAAAGAAAATTCATTATGAACTTAATTTATATAGAACACATACATCATATATTTAAGTATTATGTATGCGGTACATAATAATACAAATGCAATAAAGGACAATATAGTACGTCTTTTACAACTTTAGTACGTACAATATATAGGCTATTGACATATTCTATGGATAAATTGGAGATTAATTGAGATCTCCATACATATCTTGGGAATTGAATTCCACAAGCATATCGTCAAGATCCATAGGGTCATCATTTTTCTTGGCTTGTTCTTGATTCTCCTTCTGAGGAAGAGTTTGAGAACATCCTGCCTCCAGAGTGATGTCTGGTTGTTCATTGAAGTGAGCTTCAAATTTTGTCCCTTGGACTTGATTGCCTTTGCCTTTGGATTGGAGATACAACTCGACTAGGTGCTTTGGAGTTCGGTATTTCTTTGTATGATGATTCATACATCCACATTTTTGACAAACTTGAGAGTTGTCTTTGAAGTCATTTTTCTTAAAATGACATTTGCCCTTATCAAACTTGTTGAATTTCTGCTTGTTACCTTGTTTCCATTTTCCTTTGAACTTTTTGTGGTTCCTCTTACGACCATTGGATTTGTTCTGAGTATTGGCATGAACTTCTGGTAATGCCATAGCGTCCGTTGGGCGACTTTGATGATTCTTCATAAGAAGTTCATCATGCTTCTCAGCTTGAAGAAGCGTGTAAATCAACTCAAAATGTTTGGCGTATTTTTGTTGATGATATTGCTGTTGCAATATACGCATAGAGGGGTGGAAAGTACACAAGGTCTTCTCAATCAGATCGGTGTCTGAAACAGCCTTGTCGCAGAATCTCAACTTAGTGTTGATCTTATGAATAACGGAGTTATAATCCGCCACGGATTTAAAATCCTGAAAACGAATGTTGGACCATTCGCGTTGTGCTTCGGGTAGCATGACCGCTCTTTGTTGGTCATAACGCTCCTTGAGGGCGGTTAATAGGGCTAGTGGATCTTTCTCCATGAGATACTCAATTTTGAGATCGGGATGGAGGTGATGCCGAATAAAATGCAAAGCTGCATATCTTGTTCTTTCTGGTAGAGCCTCCTCTCCTTCTTGAGGAGGATTTATGGTAGCACCAAGACCACGACCTAATAAATTGATTTTAAGGTCCATGGCCCAAGTCAAATAGTTGCTCCCATCTAGGGCAAGTTCGGCAAAATCCTTCTTGGATATGTCTGCCATTATCCTGCATGAAATAATCATGCTTGTATTAATTTATTTGAGAGTAAATTAAAGAAATTTTAATGATGCAAAAGTTGCGCAAAATTTAGGTCAAGATTATTTTTAACGATCCAAGTGTAGATCTTTATTATAGTATAGGTGATAGAAATCGTCGCTAATATTTTTGGACTTCATTTATGAGGAAATGAGTGATATTATAATCATCGCCAAAAGTATAGACTCTATACTTGTTGAATCTTTTTTTGGTTTAAGCACTTTGAAGGTAATCACCGCGAAGCGGTGTAGACCTCACAATAATGGACGAAATAAATCGTTGCTATTATCATGGACTCCGTTGCAAAGAACGGGCGATGCTACAATCGCAGCCATTGATATAGTCTCCATTACCTTATGCATTTGCCAAAATTTTAGAAGATAATCACTGGAGTATGCGCAACTTTGCATAATTTTCCACAAAATTTTAAAGCAAAATGAGGGTTTAAATGAGAATTTATGAGCGGAATAGTTAATCTTTGCAATAAAATAAAGAAATTACAAAAATAAAATGCATATTAATTATGCAAATATTAACACCTGAAGGTCTAAACTGTACATTACATAAAGCCTGAGGGCTAATATGCAATTTAGTAAGAATCGAGGGTCTAAAGTGTAATTAATAGTAAACCTGAGGGTTAAACTGCATAATTACAATAGTAATTTCAACTGATGTTGAAAATTACATCATTATATGAAAACTGGGGGCTAAACAGCAAAATATACAGCCCCCAGCCTTTTTTTTGTTGTTGGGCTGCCTCGGATGGGCCTTTTGCTGGCCTTGGAAGTGCGCCGGCCTGATGGGCCGGCCTGTGGATCCCGCCGGCCTGATGGGCCGGCGGTTAGGCCGGCCTGTTGGGCCCAACCGGGATGCTCCATATAAGAGTGGGCGGTTTAGGGATGAACCCTAAAACCGCCGCCGCCGCCGGGTCTTGGTGAGGAGGGCCGGGTGGTGGGCGCGCTAGAGGGAGCCGCGCCGGCCACCGGAGGGAGCCACGCCGGCGGGTGAGGCCGGCCGCCAAGGGGGGCTTCGGGGAGGTTGGGGCCGAGGTCGCCGTGGCCGGCCCACGCGGACCCGCCGGAGCTCGAGCGGACGCCGCCAGCGGAGGAATCCCGGGCGGACGCCGCTGCTTGCGCGAGGAGGCGGGCGGGCGCCGGTGCGGCCGGGGGCGCCACGCCGTGGAGGGAGGCCGCCGGCTCCAGGCCACCGGAGTTGCCGGCGCTCGATGGACCGTGCCGGAAGATTCGCCATGGCCGAGAGCCCAAGCACCGCCGCCGTTGGTGAGCAAGCCGTTGGAGAGCGCGGGGAGAGGGGGCGGTGGAGCGGCGAGCTCCGGATCGGTGATGCCGACGAAGCCGGAGGAGGACGCGGTGGGCCATGGGCACCACGGCGACGAGGCGCGCGGCGGAGAGAGGGGAAGGGGTCCCCACAGGCGCCTTCGCTGCGGGCGCGGGGGGCCGCCGGTCACCGATGCACCCGTTGAAGCCGACGATGCAATGGTGAGGAGTCGATTAGGAGCCGAGATCCGGGCAGCCATTGTCGGAGGGAGAAGGGCACGGCGGTTTCTGCGTCTCCGGCGAGCACGGCGACGGCGTCGACGTGGTGGTGGAGTCGGTGGAGGAAGAAGCCGGGTAATGGCGACGTCGATGGTCGCGAGGATGGTAAGGAGTTGCTGAACCACTCTTTTAGCCATTGATCTCACCTTTTCTTGCTTCTGTTCTTCTTCTTCTTCTTCAAATCTGTTGAATGCTTCTTCTCTGTTCTTTGCAATGTGTGGCCGAAGTGCTCTTTGTTGAGAGGCTAACAGTGCGTGATAACGTATTGTAATATGGATTGAGACAGTGAATAGATAATGAACAGTGATCCTCTTTATTGATGAATGAAGCCTTTTATAGGATTACAAGGGATGCGAGCAACCGACAGCAGTTGCCATTTTAGCAACCTCTTGACTGTTCCTTAAGCATGGATTAATATAATTCTAACAGATACTTCTACATACCTCGTGAAAATCGTATTGTACACAATTTTTTTTTCTCTTTATTGTATTGGTGTACAGATCACATCCATAGACGAAGTCTACGCAACAACAATGCTATACATAGTCATATAACATATAAACAAACGACTAGATGACTTTAAACAGGACAGCTAATCAGGAGTACACAGCAAAACTATCACTTGCTTTTTACGTAAGCAAAATAATTTGGAGAACCACGAGACTTGTATGTCTTCAGATAACCTCGACCTGGACATTGTCAAACCGAGATCACCATTCACCAGAGACAGGTCCTGAGATCACCATTCACCAGAGACAGGTCAAGTTTCTTCTCTGAATTCTTGTTTCAACAGCTGCAGTCTTACAGCGATGATTGTACATGCCCTAAGAATTTTCGGCACGCTCTGACAAGTTATCTGAAATTGGGAGAAGAGAAAATTGAAGAAAGAATTGCATCTATAGCACAAGTTTGGCAACACTTCTCAAAAATAGCACAACCTTTTTACACTTCCCATCTATAGCACTACCGTTAGCAATAAATATCCATCCATAGCATTTACGTTTCCTTCGTCGCTTCTTTTCATTTTCCTTAGTTTTTTCGGAGAAAGGAAATATGAGATTACCAATATACCCCTGACTCAATTCATGAATGAACGAGCTACAGCACTGCTGTTCGTTCTCTTTTCTCTGTCTCTTTATCGCTATCCATGTGTTCGGTGATTGCTTTTATTTGGAAGAAATATCCATGAGCGTGTGGATCTTTGTTTAGAAGAGAATATTGGAGATCTTGACTACATGTGCATCTTTTATTTGGAAGAATATGACAGCAGTAACAGCTTATGGCAATTCTCTCTGGAGTATATCTGTTGATGGGTGCCATCTTTTATAACCTTGCTTTTAGGAAACTAAACTCAATGTGAGAGCCGTACTCAGACACAAAGGAAAGCTACTACTACCAGCATTGACCGCGTTTATTTATACTACAGGTATTCGTTGGCATAAGAAGTTGCTTCTTATCCTTTTTTGGCCAAGTCATCTGTCTTCCTTTTATTGCAAGACACCAGTTTTAAAATAAACATTTATTGCTTGCAGCTTCTCAGCTTGAGTAATGAAATTGAGCAACATTACTCAGCTTGTTTATCTGTACAGAAATAATGTTATGGCTACACTTGTCTACTATTGCTTTCAAATAAAGAGGACAAATAAGCTACGAAAATTCTATGGCAGCTGGCAACAGAGCTGGAGCTATCCATCAGCAATAACACTCCAAAATTGTTTAATAAATGTGATACACATTTCAGTGACCCTAAAATTTACAGACCACTAAAAAGGACCACAAATGTGTCATAGAGGCGACCATGAATCAAGAAAAAGAAAAGGAAAGCAACATAACAGTAAATAGTTTGTCGAACCTTCTCGTTTGGCATGCTCATGTATGTGTGACTAGCAATGGCCGCCTGGCTTCCTCTCTTGATCTTCTACTAAAGTAGGCATATAGCGACAATTGTATGACACCCAAGACAGTGCCAATCCCATTGGGAATCTGAAATGTACAAACCAACAAGAATGCACCAAACAGATACATGATGTTAGACACCCTTCCAAGCAAAAGCTATGATCAGTAATAGAAAGTTGGGATCTTACATATATGAAGAAATCATGCAGTAGCACTCCGTATGTGAAAAAAGATACACTCATCAAGAACATCGATAGTGATAAATAGAAGGGCATGTACTCCACGCTCTTTGTCCTGATCACCAAATTCTGTTAAACAAAAATGCAAACAATCAACGACCACCAACTATACATTTCCAGGAACATGGTCAGATCAACACGAAACGCATCAATTTGAACAATGCCTACTACCAACTACACATGTGATGTGATTATGGAATATGAAACACAGGTTTAGTGAAACTAGACTACTAATAAACCAGGATCCAAAGAACAAGTAGTGCAGGACTCACAATAATCGATAAAGGGGACGCGAACATGAATACGAGGGAGGCGACGCTGAGATAACCGACGAGTGTCCGGCGAGCTTTGTGATCACACAGCGCCATACTAACATACACAATCAGGCCGAACACGATGAACACGCCGACCAGCAGCCCGGCCACCTTCAGCTGCAGCAAGGAACCACAGCGGCCGTTCAAGTTACAGGCAGGCAGAACTAGAATGTATCCGGATACCGGAATCCAGTTAAGGACAAGTGGTTGGTACCCTCTTCTTGGCGTCGGCGAAGACGATGAAGACGGCGGTGTAGGCGAGCTGGAAGGCGGCGCCGATGGTGTTCACGGTGGCGACGAGGACGACGCCGTAGGAGACGAAGGGGAGGCCGTACCACATGCACACCAGGCAGTTGAGGAGCGAGTAGATGTACGGCATGGCCGAGAACTGCTCCGTCGACCCATTCCGGACTATCCTCCTAAATGTTGGCCTGGATTCAGCAGACATCAGCACCAGTTTCTTAGCATTGGATCGATTGAGGGGAAAGCTTTCGCTGTTGGGGTCAATTGGAACCAAGAAGTCGAATTGAAATGGGAAGTGAAATCGAAAGGGGGCTTACAGCGGGGAGATGAAGAGCACAAAGGCAAAGATGTTCCCTGCAGCGGATCACAAACAAGAGAAGAAGACGAGGAACTGTCAAGAACTCTCTCAAACAAATCTAGCCATCTTGTTCAAAACCATCCAGCCTCTTGTGGACTCTACCACCCTCAAAACAACCCAAGCTGGCACCAAGAATGAAGCAAGAACGAAGTCAAGAAGAAGAAGAATGCTCTGTCTTCCTCCTCCTCCAGAAGGACAGCACACCAGGAAGACAAGAGCAGAGCAAAGAGAATGGAAGTTCTGGTAGCATGTACAGACCTGCAATTCCTGCCCCATAGCAGCAGAGGTCGTGGTAGGAGGAGGCTCCAGACAAGCCCAGAGAACTCATTAATGCAGGGGAAAAAAGATCTGGATCCCTGATTCCCTGTTGCTCCCGGCCCAACTCCCCTCCTTCCTATGCCCACTCCTCCAGCCGAGCGCAGCCGATGCTTGTGCAGCAGTATGGCTCCAAATCGAAGCGTGGGTTCTTTCTTTCAGGGGTAGATGCACCTGCAGCAGCTCGCCGGCTCCACCACCAACTGGGAAAGAGCTGGAGGCGCTTTTCGGCTGTTTCTCACCAGCCCGTTTGGTCTTTCTCCTCTTCCTCCTCCTATACTTATCAAAGCTGCGTCCCTCCCTCCAAATGTTGCCTTCAAAAGAAAAATAAAACGTGTGGAATGGAGGATGGATTTTTATTCGGTCGCTGGGACCATGTCGATGGTGATGATGCCGACGGGAGGGGCCGGCTCCGGTCTAATCCATGCGCCATGCCGCCATGGCACGGAACGGTGCTGCGGACGGCGCGACCTCACCCGACACGCCACGCACGCGTGGACCGTGGGGAGGGGGCACACGTTTCCTTCCGGACTAGTATTCCTCCTCTCTGCCCGTTCGTCTCCTTTCCTTTTGTTGAAAAATTTGGTATTTCCAGCTACTAATATCGGCCAGCTAAGTATGATTGTTCCGAGACATTTCATTTCTTTTGATTTGACTGCAGCGTTTCCTTCCTCCGGGTCCGGCCTCGAGTGGATGGAGACCGCTATATCTTGTGATTCTCGTGATAATTTTTATAAGTCTTAAATATATCAAATAAACTCTCTAAAAATTTTCAACTAATTTAAGATTAATATTTATATTTAAATAAATATTTTTAAAACTATTTTCAAATGGTCAGAATTAAAATATTTTAATTAAGTGAATTTTCCTTATCTAAAATTTATGAAAATTAATATCTAGGGCTTATTTTTCTTCTGAACCCAAATATAAATTTTTCATAAATTTTTAAAAATTATCTCACATATTTACAGCTCAAACCTAAAATTGAGCAAATTTGTAGCTATACTTAAACGACATTAAAAATAATTTACTTCAATCTGAGAAAATATATAAATGTTATAAATACCTTAAAGGTGCTCTGTAAAGTTTTCCAAATTTAAAACTTAAGTTTGAAAGTTCAAAATGTCTTCTAATTCAAAACTTGAAAACAGAACAGAAATACAAAATAAAAGAAAAGAAAAATCCTTACCTTCTAGGCTGACCTACCGGCCCATTTCCTCTCTCACACTGGGCCAAGCCCACCATCAGCCTTGCTAACCCGACGCCGCTTCGCCCTTCTTCTTCTGCGACTGACGGGCGGGGCCTGCAAGCCGGGTCTTCATCACCATGCGCCCATGCCACGCGTCGTGCGGCTTCTGCTGATCACGGACGGCGATGCCGACAGCCAACTACCCTATCGCGCTCGCTGTCAGCCCAATTGTTGCACCAGTACCTCTACGCCTCACCCCGTGATGACGCGCATCTTTTTCCGGCGCTAGAGAGTCGTTGCAACCTACATCGTCAAGATTGTCATCTCTGATGAACACTAGGGTGTCCCAATCTTTCAAGGAGAACACGAAATCGATTTGAGTGGATATGACTTTGACAATCCGACTACAACCGTGCGACGACGGTGCGCCTTAACAACCACTAAACCAACTTCGAACACAATTGATGATGTTGAGAACACGGTCAACTATGAACACGAGGTTCTAATCCCTGCGAGCAATCGAAGAATAAACAAGAACTATCAAGAAGCAATCTGAAATTGCGGATATAGATGAAGCATAACGATAAATTGAAGTTCGATAGCGGTCTCTATAACTGGTTGTTGAACACAATTGATGGACGCGAAATTACAAGTGGCAAACTTCTATCTAAACAAAACTCACGAAATACAGGGACCCTAGGGGTTATATATAGGTGGAAATAAGATCCCTGACCAAAACGGACTCTGAGTGCCAAATATGGATCGAATAGGTGAAATCTAGACCCTTCGAGCTGAGGTCTGGGTAAGGGTCCGGGAAAAATCCAGATCCTCCGAGCTAAGCCCTGGGCTCTCCAGTAGCAATCCGGATCCTTCGGGTTAGGGTCTGAAACTTCCAATAGTGATCCGGACTATCATCTGGACTGTTCGGCTGATGGTCTGGATTTTGACGGTGACCGAAGCTTGATTTGATATCTTCTTTGTTCCCTCTTCGGCTTCTGCCATTAAGCAATTATGGGGGTTTCAATGTCCAAAAGTTTTCACTTGGCGTCCCTCCTTGTCCCAAGAACTTGAACTTAAATCATCTCCGGCTCTTGAAGATCTTGATGGACATTCTCTTGCCTTTCATAGCTTGAGCCGGGGTCATAGTGGAAGTAGGGGTAGCTATGGATGGGTCTGTGGGGGTCATGGTCTCATCAATCTTTGGCCGGCACCAATCACTTCACCCCCTTCTAGATTCCATCGCCCCTGAGCTATCATTCCCTCGTCCGCTTCACTAGTAAGCTTCCTTGGTCATACACTTCTTTCCACACCGAGATCAGAGGTTGCCTTAGAGTTCCTTGGCAGCACACCTCTGGCAATGGGAGCTCTGGTGAGCGCTGCGATTAGCATCACAGTGCGTTCTCGTGTCCGATGGTAAGTTAGTCTCGAGCACCTTGTCCCCTCACCTTGCCTTGATCTCATGATCTCATTTCTGTGCTTTCCCTGTACAAAACACTGGTAGATCGGCTACGACCCCACCTTCATCTCTGACTCCAGCAGAGATATACCGCGAGCCATTCCACTGCTTTGGTGCGTCTCAAACATCAACTGATGATTTCCTTAGCTTTCTATGATCTTTCCTTCTTTGCTTGACCTTTCCTCTGTCCTCGGCGTGCACCAAAAACCTTTCCCGTCTTCCACCAGAGCTCCACCGCCGCCATCAACATTGAAGTCCTCGCCATTGACCTCCCCTCGAGCAGCCTTGGCTAGACGTGTCTAGGACGTTGTTGTGAAGCTTCTGTCGTGAAGATCTAGGTCGAAACACCCCCCTTCCCTTCGGCATCGAGCTCACCAGCCTGCCACCACTGATCAACACCATGCCAGCAATCTAGACCTCCTCAACCTCGGCAAACCTCCTCATCATCTCTAGGGTGAGCTCCTCTTTCTCTTATCTCAATGCTCAGTCATGTGTTGCATTGTTGCTCTATCCCGGTCGTCGCAGGCAAGGCTCAGAGTGGATCTCTGGCAAGCCGCCGACCCTCTCGACCATGGGGATGAGTTGGCGAAGCATCCAGCTTTCCAACGCAACACGCGCGGTGCAAAATGATGCACATGAGCACTCAAGTGCCTCTGCGCCACCGTGTTCATGCGCTAAGTCACGCCCACATTCAGCCACCGGTAGGCCTAACATGTGGACCCGACGGTTAAGGCCGCTAATAGCTGTTCGGTGATGAGGGTGTGACATGTGGGTCCGGGGATTAAAAATCTGTTTAAAACCATTTAAAAGTTCTGTGTATAAAAATTAGGCCCGCCTACTTAATTAATTGATTTAATAAAATGTTAAGAAAAGAAAATCTGACAATTGGACCTCATTTGTCATAGACTCATTAAAATAAAGAAAATAAAAGGAATTCCCAGAGAGGTTGACAAATAGGCCTAAAGGCCACTTGGGCCGGTCAACCCTTGACCAACCCAAGATGATCTTAGGCCCCACGTCTCATCCACTGTGCCTATGATGAGGTTAGGTACAAAAAATATTTCTCTATTTCTTTAAATTAGAAAAACATAGAAAATGCTAAAAATGCTTAAACTTGTAGAATTCATAGAAAATTCATACGAACTCTAAATTATGTGAGTTTTTTAAAATTCATATTTTTAGCATGTATTATTTAATGATACCACTTCCATGTATGTTACTATTATGAAATTTTTGGAATTCTAAATATGTCCTTAAACCCTAAAACTTTCATATGAAACTTAAAATTTTCATAACTTTAGTTCTAGAATTCCAAATTAAGTGAAACCAGTTGCATTAGTTTCATAATTTTTTCCCTATATTTTACGATGCGTTTAATTCATCATATAGCATTTGAATTTCCTGGCATTGATTTATTGCCTTCTTTTGTCATTTTTTGTGTTTCGATATTTCTTTCGGTAGAACCCAGCACCAAGGATATCCACGAGGTTGATCCTCAACACGATCAAAAGCAATACCAGCAAGGCAAGCATGGAAGCTCGCTAATATTCCTCATTTAATTTATGTTATGGTTGTGGATGTGATGAATTGTGCTTGGTTGCATAGTTTAAATATGGTTTTTGTGATGAATAATATCGCTAGTATGATAGGTTGTGGTTGTGGGTCATGAACAGTGCGTTGTGACATTAATCTTGACTAATGAAATATGAAATCTAGTGAGAGCTGGGGATTTTCTTCCAGTGATGAATCGATGGGCTGGGTGAACGTAAGCACCCAATTGTCTAGTCAATGCCGGTGTTGTGGGGCTCTACCATTCATCCACAATGGAAGTGTTATGCGGGAGTGTTAGGTAGTCTTATGTGGCGCCCCCCGGTT
>JAGXJF010005849.1:0-160471 GCA_019208055.1 Stipa capillata | reverse complement strand
TGTTCGGACATCCGAACGTATTGCCCAGACGCCTGTCCTCCCCATTCCACTGTGCACACTGATGGGCCGAGAAGGGCCCAATTCGGAAGCATGCCTAAGTTCGAGTTTGTTGGCCATTCGCCTATTGTTGTTTATTTAAATTTCAGCTTTAATCGCATAAGACTCAATTAGTCTCTTGTAATATGTGCTGTAAAAATTAAGTACTCTTGCCGGTGCTGCTCACCACGCCTTTTCTTCTTCAACCTTCACGGAATTGGTACAATTTATGAAACTGACCCTAAACATGTATGAAAGAGAGATGTGAGGACATTATACTGAAACTAAGTCGAAATTCGTAACATTAATGAAATTATGGTAAACATGTATGAAACGAGATGTGAGGACATTATGCTTGAAAACTAAGTCTGAATTCGTAACATTATGAAACTTAGGGTTAACATGTATGAAAACAGAGATGTGAGGACATTATACTGGAAACTATGTCAGATTTTCGTACAATTTATGACACTTATCCTAAACATGTATGACAGAGAGATGTGAGGACATTATGATGAAACTAAGTCGGAATTCGTAACATTTATGAAACCTATGCTAAGCTTGGTCCGCAATTCACAAGTTCATTTTCAGCGGGCGGTGCAAGGGAAGACATTTGCGAACCACATTGCGAATGGGTTTCTCTACATGATATGTAAGTACACACCAATACATGCCTTCAATATTTACAAAGTACTGGTCAGCATTTCAATATTTACAAGTACTGGTATCAGCATTTCGAAACCCATTTTAACATTTCAGCTGGTACAGCTGGTGTCCACATAGTTCAGACAGTTGCAAGTTGTAAGCTCGAGCTCGACATAGTTCAGTTTTAACTCAATTATCCTGCACCCAGGGTGTGCTCAAACCTCCGGGGTTCTCATCATGGCCAACAATGAAATCCAGGCATGACATCATGTAGTCAGTATGCCATGACTGTAAAAAAGAATAATAAAGAGAGGTTATAGACAGCATTTCACAGCTGGCAAAAGGAGAATCAAGTCAAAACACACTAACCGGGTATGGTGCCCACTGCTACTGGACTCGCCGCCGCTTAGCTAGAGGTGGCACACGATCCTTGGACTTTGAAACTTTGCCTTTGTTAGGCTGTATAGGTCTCATCTCACACATGTTGAATGCTTTGTGCTCTTTGAATCCTTCACATTCACGCCCAAATTCCTCATTAGTTGCTCGGTTAATCAATAACATAATGAATGGGGCATACGGCATCAACCTTCTGGTGTCACTGCGAGTTTTCTTTATGTGCGAGAACATCAAGTCTACAAAGTCGAAAGGCTTCCCCAACAACAAGTAGTACATCACAATCTTGGCCTCTTTGTGAATTTCATTTCTATCTCCACCCCTAGGGAGGATGGCATTATCAATCAGCCGAAGTATTAAATTGCGAAAGTCTCCATTTGTATCATTGACCACTTTATCTTCTGTTTGATCCAGCTGCTCCTTAATCTTATCATTCCTTTGGTCATTGCGATACATGGACGGATCAAGTAGAACCTTCTGACAAAAATTTTTCGTGACGGTAATCTTCCTATTGCCAGTCATCCACATCAGGAAGGTCCCATTGGGATCTACATAGAATGTGGAGAAGAACTGTCTGATTGTCTCTTCATGCCAGTCCTGTCTTTTGGACAATAATGTATGAAGACCAATCTGAAGACATTTTTCCTCAATATCTTTTAACTCTTTATCTTTAGAATGCTTAATTTCTTTCCAATTGATCCATTTGCTGTCCGTAAAACCAGTCCGTTTATAAACACTAGTGTAGAGGTCCTCCTGCTCATACGACCAAAACCACCCATCTCTTGAAGTTCTGTCCTTTTCATAGAAATTTGGTCTTTTATTCAAGGAATTCCGGGCACTCTTTGCAGATGGTCCTTTGTAGTTCACTTTAACCCTCTCCACAGTCTGAGATAGTTGGGGCAACTCTTCGAGGGCCTCAATTTTAAAATCTACCCCCTCAATAATGTCTGCTTCAGCCTTTGTTGCTTCCTCGTCAGCAGCCCCCTCTGTTCCTTCCTCATCTGCTTCCTGTACTGCAGCCTCTGTTGTTTGCTCAGCCGCCGCCTCTATTGCTTCCTCAATTGTAATGTGAGCACGAGCACTAAAGCAACAAGAACGTGTCTCCGCGTCCTGGACTAAATCACGCCATATGGAATTACTTTTCCAGAGAGTTTCTTTATGTCCAAGGATCCAAAGGCAGTTCCTGCAGGGGAGGCATTTAAATGAGATGAAAACAGACTAGGATTTTGAATTTGTCTAACTGATCCAAAGGCAGTTCTTTATATTAACAGAAAATCAACAGAAAAGGAACAAAAGTAGGCAGCTCTTTATATCAACAGAAAAGGAACAAAGGTTAACGTACTTCGCTCTCGTCAAGGCCACATTAGCTCTTTTACAGCAATCCAAAAAGCCTATGTTCCCATCATGATTGTGTCTTACTGTTGAGAGTATAACTATGTCTTTCTCATCACCTTGAAATGAATCAACAGTATTTATTTGAAGATAAAGAAATGGAATTTTCTGATAATTTCCAATTGTTTCTTGCAAAGCAGTGACTTGGGCTGTGTATTGAGACATTATGACAACACTGGTTTTCTTCTTCTGCTCGGCACATGCTGTATGGATAATACTTAAACTAGTTAGATTTAACGAAACCCTGAAAACTTACTTGCTATCTGAAAGCTGAAATGTTAGGTATATACCTTTAGCAAGTCTGCAAATAATATTGGCTGCTACATCAGCTTCAACCAAATTTCTGAAACCCTGGCCAGTATGCTCTTCACAGCCATCTTCAACATGAATGAATGAATAAGGACCAAAAATACTTCCAGGGAGGTAAGTACAGTTATATTCCTTGACATTAGGACCGTCTATAATTTTATTATCATAGAAGTTCTCATTCGGAAACTTGCTGATGCAAGGGTGCATTCTATATTGCACATTTAGCAACTCCTTGTGGTGACCAATTTCGCTCAATCTCTCAAACAGGCTTCGTCCATAATTGGCCCTTTTAGCAATCTAGAAATCAGGAAATTAGCAGGAAATAGAAAGTATGATCAATCTAGAAATCAGGTAATAATCGCCGGTACCAAGGACACATTCAAATGATCATATAATGAAGACATACCGGGCTCTTTACCAATGATGCTAGCTGCATATGATCCCCAATTAGCACCAGATGTTCTATCTTTGTATGAGCAAGAGGGATCATTGACTCACATTCTTTTAAGTACGCTGCCTCATCAATAACCAAGATGTTGAAATTATGATGCCGCACCCTCGATGAAATGAAAGGAGTGCAAAATACAAGTTTTGCTTCTTCCAAGAGTCCTTCCTCTATCTCTCTATCATTCAACTCTCTCCCTCTACTCAGCTTCTGAAACTCCTTGTTCAGCTTGTCCAGCTTCTGGAACTCATCCTTCTGCTGCTTAACGCGATTTTTCAAATACACTTTTGACAGATCTTTATCTTCCTTCACCTTCAGACGTTCCTCATTACCCAACAGAATGATGTCCTGAATTGATTCGGCTTCAGATGAGTTCTCTAATAGAGAAACAAGTTGACGAGTCAATCGCCCTAGAGCCGTGTTCGTTGGAGCACATACAAGAACTCTAGGTTTCTTAGCCATCTTCAGAAGGAAATACAAGATTACTGAGACTGTCTTAGTTTTACCAGTGCCGGGTGGACCCCAAACTAGTCGTACAGAACTAGAAGAGTGCTCAGTTGCTGAAATACAGCTTGCTACTACATTACCCTGGGATTGATTAAGTCCAAACTGAACAATGGCAGCCTCAGAACTACTTGATTTATTTTCTCCCTTAGGCTGCAACATATATTAAAAAAACGCTATCAGAGTTAAAAAAACGCTATCAGTGATTACCGAAAATATCACCACCACAGAAATTGTACATGCAGCCATTTTCAGCACATGAGCAAAGTGGTGCTTCACTTCATTCTTTAGCAAGACCATACAGGTACAATTAATTACATGGATCACAAACCACTATTATCATAGTTATTTATTCTCAGTTATAGATCACATGAAAAGCATATTAACACATATTCAAATGAGGGATAAAGTAAAGATTAAAACTTGCATAAGAAACATAATGATGATTCATCATTTTAACATAAGAGCATACATGCATGACATTCCAAAGCTCAACACTTTCAAGCAATAGTTATCCCAAGTACAGAATAGAGAGAGAAAGAGAGAGATGTCAATACTTACGCCATTATTACTCTTACTCAATATGAGATTGATTACTCCTGATGTATCTTTGAAACCATTCGTCATCGCTTGCCAAATACATTCATTAGTTTTCAGATTAGCTAGGTGCATGACTTGGTAAAACTTATCCCGGCCGCCCTCATGCGGCGATTCTGATAGCAAGACATCCATCCACACTGTAAAATAGTTCTCAAATTCACACACTTCCTCACTGACCCACGTAACTACTAGGAGTGTGCAAAAGGATTTGTCCTTGAGGATTTGATCCCTAGACTCTAAATTCCTTGCTGATAATAGCATGACATCACTTGTTCTTGGCGAATTCTTCCCCTTGGATAGACAGAGCTTGACAATGTATTTATTTGGCATATCACAGTCCAGGTTCCTACTATAATAATGCACATCTATGCCTTTGGATATGGTAACCATGGCCGTATCGATTTCATGAAAGATTTCCTCTACCATTGAACTTCGAAATGCTTCTGTATAATGCTTGCAAGTTTGAAATTCCTTCGGGATTTCCTTCACCTGCATACAACAGCATGACAACCTTGACGTGGAGCATTCTGGCAGTTGCAAAATAAGGAGTGTTGCTTTGTCATTGTTACCTCAATAGAGGGCCGCTTGCAGGTCAAGATATCGTAGACCGGCCATGATAGCACCTTTTGGACAAGAGTTTCGGGCTTGGACTCTTGGCCAGCTTTGTTTGAGTGCAGCATTTTGATGCCGGTGCAATCTGCTAAGCAAAACAACTTGTCCCTATTACTAATTTGCAAAGAATTTCAATCTTTTAGCATTATTTTGCACCCAAATTTTCACTATTCTTTCCAATGTATGGTACAAGAGGTGTAACCGTGAGGACAATGCCGTAAGAGTTGAGAGGAAGAGAAGCTAAAGAGTTGAGATTTAGCGGTCTTACGTGATGTAGCCGCCATGTGGATGCCCTAGCTCGAGACCGCCTCCTTCTGCAGCCTTCCCGGCGGCGTCGACCTATCAAACCCCGGCGCGTGTGCCTGCGGTGGGCGGTGGCGGAGGCCCGCGGCGGCCGGATTGCGGCGACCTCAATGGACAGCGGCCGGCACAGTGGCGCTCGCTTCTGCTCTCGGCTGCTCCCCTGTCCCGTCCGGCGGCGGTATTGTTCGGATGTCCGAACGTTCGGAATGTTCGGACATCCGAACGTATTGCCCTAGACGCCCTGTGCACACCTGATGGGCCGAGAAGGGCCCAATTCCGAAGCATGCCTAAGTTCGAGTTTGTTGGCCCATTCGCCTATTTGTTGTCTTATTTAAATTTCAGCTTTAATTCGCTTAAGACTCAATTAGTCTCTTGTAATTATGTGCTATAAAAATTAAGTACTCTTGCCGGTGCTGCTCAGCACGGCCTTTTCTTTTTCAACCTTCACGGAATTTGGTACCATTTATGAAACTGACCCTAAACATGTATGAAAGAGAGATGTGAGGACATTATACTGATACTAAGTCGGAATTCGTAACATTTATGAAACTTATGGTAAACATGTATGAAACAGAGATGTGAGGACATTATGCTGAAACTAAGTCCGAATTCGTAACATTTATGAAACTTATGGTGAACATGTATGAAACAGAGATGTGAGGACATTATACTGAAACTATGTCAGATTTTGGTACCATTTATGAAACTTGTCCTAAATATGTATGAAACAGAGATGTAAGGACATTATGCTGAAATTATGTCCGAATTTGGTACCATTTATGAAACTCATCATAAACATGTATGAAAATTGTGGGGGAAGTGTGCATAAAACTATACGAAACAAGATGAAACATTGACGAAACTTCGGTACATGCATTAGACGTGAAAAGTTATGTGTCAGAACATATGCTGAAACTTTACCTAACTTCTCGTAAACAAATATGAAAACTGCGATGTAAATTCGTATGCAACGGAGAAGCGTCGACGCTTTTACGAAATATGGTCGAAAGGTTCATGAAAGTTATCATAACGTAACATTACAGCTGAGAAGTCACATTTGACAACATTATGCTGAAACTTTGTCAGATGTTTGATTTCTTGTAAATATAGGAAGTTTATATTGCACAACGAACTGCAGTGAAAGATTATGATACTGATTCGAAAATTGTAGAACATTAGAGATTGTTGCATGAAAGACTTAGTTAACATAATTCATTGTAACGGAATTGTGATTAAATTTGTTCAACCAATTAGTCATTTGGCATAAAGATACATTTTTTGACCAGCAAGTAATATCGTTTTAGCGTTCAATACAGGCTTATGATTATATCATTCTGCAGAATAACAAACTTGCATTGTAACCAGATGGACGATAAAAAGTTCATATTGTCATTAAAAGATAATTCAACAAAAGTTGAGTTTCACCCAGGCTTTGTAACGTAAATGTGTCAGTGATACAAAATCATAAAACAAGTTTTTCATTGGATATTATTGTTTAAATCATGTTCCTGCTGGTCGATCTGGATTGAGGTCGTTGAGTCGATGATATACAAGCGTGTGTGCAAGCTCCATTCGATAAGTTGATATTTTCATCTGAAATCACATTTGAGTAATAGCTATGAAATATATAATGATGCATAATGTGTACAGGGCAAATAACAAAATGAAATTTTGATTTGTACCTTCCCATATCCAATCAGATCTTTCCCATTGTGACACTGAAGCAACCTTATAACTGAAAATCCACAATCATGGCTATAAAAAAGAAGAAAGTTAATGTCTTCATACTGACAAAATGTGATATAAAAGCAAAAAAAGTATATCTTAGACCTGTTCGTTTGAGTATGAGTTTTAGGATAATGTATATCAAAACAATCATGGATGCCGACAAATTCATTGCGAGCAGCATTATATATCTGTTGAAGATTTGATCCCTGAAATAAGATTGAATATATTTATTTTTCACTTTGCAAAAAGTAATATTACATGGAAAATGAATTTAATGTTTATACTAACCACATTATCCCAGAGATCTTTGTAAGGATGTTCTCCTTTTTTTACAGACCTTAGGGAATCATAAATTTCTATTGACGCAGCAACAATGTTCACAACTATTAGGATCCAATGATTATTTGAGCATACTGGTAGGTATATCTGTACATATAGGAAAAATTTAAAAAATATGTCCATAATGCGCATAATGCATAGATAGATCATCGAAAAATTAAAGACATAGACCATACATGGAAATGATATTTACGTACCTGTTCAATTTCATTAAGTTGAAACTTCTTTAGTCTACGAATAACTTGCTGCCGATCACATTCTTTATATGGTCTCATGAGCTCACGCTGAGACATAATAAAGCTTAACTTTCTAGAAGTAATTGGTATAAATATAAAATATAGTGAAAGAGAGTAGTACTTACTATCATTCCTTGATCGAGTATAACCTTTGTTCTTGATCCCCAGTCATGCATTATTGCAACACAACATACCCACATGAAGTTAAGATCAACTTCACCTCTAGGCTTAAGGGAGTGAACAAACTCCTCTTCAGTAATAAAGGCACCACATATACGAATTTTTGTTTTGTGTTCAAGTGTTTGGTCTGAGTCTTTTTTTCTTCTTGTATTTTTGTATTTAGACATTTGAACATGATCCTTGTATGTAACTGCAGCCAAACGTTCATGTTTACCACCTGGCTTAACAAGCTCAGCATATCCATGAGCATTTTCAGCTTTTTTACCATAACGCTTAGGCCTAATTTTGATTGCACTACTAACACTGCCGGGATCTATGAAACAAAGTCCACTCTGAATTGGTTCTTTTAGAGGAGTGACGTCTTTCATATGATCTCGTCGTGGAGCTGAAGCAGATTCACATATTTGTATTACTTCTGTTTCTTCTAATCTGATAGCTACACAACATGAAAACAATACATTCAGTAAATGAGATGTTTCTTATAAAACGTGAAGTGTGAAAATTTAAAATTGAAATTATGTGAGCTGTAAAAGTACTTACTTGGGCTGAAACTGTCAATCAACTTGTGAACCTCGTTAGCAACATGATCTTCACTTTCACAGTCAGGAGGTATATATGCTTTAGGTGTACAGATTTCAGAATCAAAATGATCAGGATCACCTGTTGCTGTTTCATCTATTTCGTCAGTTAACACAGTTGATATGATTTCAGTACCAGGATTGAGAAATGTACATGTCTGCTGATTGTTCGCTTCACGAATAGTAATAGCAGAATTGTCATTGGGTTCTATGATATGTTGTTGGGGTACAAATAGAGTCAGCTGTAAACTGGTATCCTCTTCCTCCAAAGATTGGTCATTGGTAGCTGCAATAACCTTGTTCAGATAACACAGATCCGTATGAGGTGTTGAAATGGTTTGCTCCTCAGAATCCAAATGACCTGGTGCTTGACTGGAACTTACTACTAAAGCCTGAGCTGCTGCAGCAGAGGCAATCTCAACAACTGCATCCATTGAGTTTGGACTTGGTGGTTCTGTTTCATTATGGGGACCAGTCCTGTGATCATAACTTGTGGATTCAGGCTTGAAAGAAGGAGTTCCTTCTGATTCAACATTTGGACTTCGTGGTTGAAAATCATTGTCAGGACGACTCTTCTCCCGAGATGACTGAAATGCATTTATTATAACAGAAATTTCTTCTAGTTTTTTGGCATCAAGTTTCTCCATTTTCTTCTTCATTCTCTCATTGTACGAAGCAACTATAATATCTCTCTTTGAATTATATTTGTGTTCAATTCTTTGCAGCAGTTCAGACAAAGTCTGGTCATAAATAAACATGTATTCAATAATAATAAACAATAGTAGTAAGTGATAAATTTGCAATATTTTATATAACAGAACGAATATGGAACTCACATTGCCTTGTTCAGTACTATCACAATAGTGAGGTTCTTGTTTATCTTTATCCGCATCAACCTCTATTTCAGAATCAGAGTCATTGTCTGAGACTTCCGGAGTGCAATTCTTCTCCATATTTGATGTGCTAGGAAGATCGGACGTAACCTGTATGATACAAATTGACGTTACCAAATGTCTGTGATTCGTGTCTACAACAATAGACAAATTAGGGAGAAAATTAAACTTGCCTGCAACAGACCATATGTAATTCCTTTTCTGGAGGTTGACCTGATGTCCAAGCAGTCGAGTTGTAGCAGGAGGTCAGATGTTATGAAATTTATTCTTGGGGTACCTTCTGGAACTATGAGTAAAGGTGACTTCACAACATCAATGTACATGAGCTGAAAAAATTATTGAGGACAATATGATTAATTTAAAAAGTAATCAAAATAATTTGAATTACCATATCTAAAGAAAAGATATAGGGCACTTACATCTAGAATGTGGACACAGCCATGAACATTCACATTCTGAACTTTTGCTTCTTTGTAATCCCTAATTCCTTGAACGAGGTAATCAGCACAATACTCACACCAATTCATGTCAGGGAGTAGACTGACATTACTTAAAGTAGGCAAGTAGTTCCTGTTAATCACATGTCCACTTGTTGGGGCAAGGTAGATGCACAGAACAACCAACATGAATGACCTACAGAATGTTTCCTCATCGTGCATATTAACCAACTCTTCAATAGCAATATTGGCAGGCAATCCACGACCAGCTGTAGGGGCTTTGAATTGTTTGGCAATGCTGTTACCCTCGCTACATTTGTTGTTCTTACGGCCAGTATGTGGGGGTGGAACAACAATTTTACCTCTAGGAATGCCAAGTAAACTGTAAACTAAAGGTTTGATAGCTACAGATTTACCACCAACTTCAAGACATTGTGTATCACAATTAACTTGATTAACCAACCACATTGTGAGACATTTTGGAAGTCTGCAATCTTTCATTGTCAGAAGGCTACCAAAACCAATCTTAATAACCCAGTTCTTTTGCAACTCAGACAAACGAGCGATAATGGGAGGGATCATATGAGGAGAGCAGCGGTATCCTTCAATCTGTTGGTTTTATTCATATAGTTTAGACTTACATTATACAATATTACACATAACCACTTCAGAACTTAAAATAATTATTGCGAAATTTTCACATACCCTTTTTGTAACGACTTGTTCATCCTTATTAGTCTTCTTCAGGCGCTGACATGGAAGTTCATATAATAAGTTTGCATTATTTCTGGAGTAATTACTATTAATCTTTCAAAATTAAAGCATACATACTCAAACATGTACGTACTTTCTTTGTCATCACTGGCGCTTCCTTCTTGTTCTTCTTGCAACTCTCAAAATAATTTTCGCCTGCAAATTTTCCACGTTTACGAGGTCGTAAAGTTGAGGAAGAATCATTTGTCGGCCGACCCTTTGATGGAATAGGTTTTGCAGGATTCTTGGCACTCAGACGATCGGAAGTACGTTTGCGCGAATCAGCTTTTGCATTTTCTGAATCCATTGTAATAATCCTAAAATCAAAGCAAATAATAATGTCACATATTTGAGGTAACAAGTTTTTCTCTGATTTTAGTTACCAATAGTGCAGAAACAATATGATTAAGAACAGTTCAAATGTAAGTGCAGTTCAAAAGTTTCGCATGCCCTACGGACTTGACGAAAACTACGAAGTTCTTCGCAACCAAATGCTCAATTCTTTTAAAGCAATACAAAATTAACACAAAATTAACACTGAATGTTACTAATTTTACATCAATAAATTCAGGAAAACCCCATCTAAATCAAATGAAGCACCGAATATGACAGTTCAAATGTCAGTTTCTAGAACCGTACATTCAGCAAGAAACATTCACATTTTGATTCAGTAAGATTGATTCAGATTGGAAGAACATCGATTCACCAAGATTGATTCAGCAAGAAACATTCAGCAAGCAAATAGAGTAAACCGCAACTCAGCAACCAACATTCACATTTTGAACAACTAAAGTAAACCGGAACGCACCTGAGAGAATATTTTCAGAACTGTCTGACACCGCTGAACCGCAACCCAAATCTCCCAAACTAAATGCGCCGCGCAGAAGTTCCTTCGCAGATGGTATTTAGGTTTCTTCACAGAGGATGGCGAGGAGAGAGAAAGCAGGAACTCAAAGCCAGAAATTTCGAGGAAGACGATGCGCTGCGACCGAACGCATTACTTCTCACGAACTACTGCAGCGGGACCCACAGGATGCGAAATACGTGATATGACATATGCTCATACCGGTGCAAATACCTATCAATAATGGGAATACGTCACGGATCTTAAAGCACTTCAACGGTGGATTCTGCTACTACATATAACGTGCACGGTAAAAAAGAGTTTCCCCTGCTGGACGGCAGACCGCCTGGCCCGGCAAGATTTGTCGCACCACGTCGACTACTTGCTCTGCGATCAGGCCGGCCCCGGAGACGATGCAGCACCTGCTGGTGGATTGCGTCTTCACCGGCAGATTTGACAATGAACGCCCTGTTGCGCAGTACCTAGTCGACAAGATAAATCGGAGGCTAGGTCTTGGTGTGAGCCTAGCGTACTGGGGCTTAGAGCCCTGCTGCCTTCTTAAGTTGGGCGCGTTGTGTGCTATGGGGTTTGCCTTCTCCAAGACTTGTACATAAATTTTTTCTTCTATCAATGCAACGAGACGCAAGCTTTGCGTTTTCTCCGCAAAAAACGTTGGCAAAGCATCTGAGGAAGCTGGACAGCATCTTGACTTCCCCGAAGACATCCAGATTCACATTTACTGCCAAGATTTGGACGCTTGGAACCACAGAGCTAGGACTCGCCTTTGTGTCAGCCTGCAGCGCGATGCATAGAAAGTAAGATCATGAAACCACATTGCTTGTATATCTAAGTGATTATGCACATGAAGAAACATCATATCATGACGAAGCACCTTGATGACGGTGTTCCTAGTTTGCAGCTCGTGTTCTCTCGGCTCCAAGTAACCAAGGACTTGAAGCTGAGGTGCACAAGCAATATTTGACCCTCGTAAGTGCGTCGTCGTCAGACTCACTGGACGACGCATGCCACATGATGAGCCTCTCCAGGAGTGGGGGGCGTCCACCACCGCGAGCTCTACCGCCACGGACAGACAGAAGAGCATGCACCGGAGGCTTTGGCCGCGGAGGCGCAAGCGCTAGGGCATGCTGTTGCTGAGGACGAGCGTGAGCACCTCGAGCACGGAGCTGGAGTCGAGCATGTGATCGAGTTCGTGGTCTCTCAGGACGGTGTTGAGGATGCCGAGCTCTCGGAGGTGGGGGAAGACGCCGGCACCGTCGGGGAGGTGTCCAAGTTAAAAATTCGGAACATTAATTTGGATGAACTGAGCTCGAACATTTTCAGAACTTTGAAATTCAAAATTCAAAAAGGTGATTTTACAAGAAAAAGAAAAATTAGGCTTTAGCCGTCGCCAGCAGCGACCGATCGATGCGAGCCGATCGGCGGCGTGGGGTTGCAGCGTTGTGGACGGCCAGCTCCAGGATGTGGTTCGACAGCGGCGCCAGGAGCGAAGACATCTCGAGAGGAGACGACCTTACGCGGGGTGAGTGCCCCGTACCTCATTGTGCTACACGCGTCGCATGCGGAGAGTGCTCGCACGGGAAGCCCAACGTGGACGCCCCTAGAATAGGATTCCCTTTACTTTTAATCTCCTAGAATTATGAATACCTTTATTCTGTTTCGGAGAATGGTCGCTGTCTAATGTAGCTTGCCGTCAGCTTTAAGTAGCAGCTTACAAGTAAGAGTAAGGGAATGTTTGGTTAACTACCAAATAGTGTGTGATATAATTTTCTTGTCAAAGTTTGACAAACCACACTTTGTGGTGCAGAAAAACGGTTGTCACAAGTTAGGCAAAGTTGATCGAGAATATGTGACTACATGTGCGTAAGGTGTTAAAAAAAGTGTGTTAAACCATAGCTTTGGTGTAAACCAGACGTTTCTAATTTTTTTCTTAAAAAAGATCATCTGCTGTTTTTTTTAAAGTCTAAAATATTCACACATGCACATGTTTGATTACTAAGTGCACTTGTAAACTTTGTGTATTTTTGTGTCCTATGTAAAAAAAAAGGGCTAAAATGACCACTTTATTTTCACGAAATTTGTAACTTTTTCACAGGACTTTGCAAATGCGGGCATTATACTCAAACATATCCACGTTCGACTTTTCTTCATAATTTTCTGAAATGCGAAATTGTTTTTGTGCAGCTCAGACTTATTTTTTGTGTAACGGTTGCATTATAGATGCAGCCTTTAGAATTCAACAACCATGAGGTCACTGGGTCAAATGCCACAAATTTACAGTAATAAACACATAAACCCACCTAACGTGTAGGTGGTGTTGTCCGCAGGATATGGTTCTCTACGGTCGAGACACTCCATGTCATGGTTGTCACCTTCTCCACTTTCCTGATAATAATTTCACCGCATTCGATTAGTTTGTGCAAATCCAAGTATACACCTAAGAAATGCCCCCATTTGACACGTACGCGGGAATTCCGTTGGAATCACAGAGAATTAGTACTGACAACCACTGAATTTACATCGGAGAGAAATGTGTTCTAGGCTGTACTCGAGTCATAAAATCAAGACTGAAGAAGCAGCAAATCATTACATGCGGTCCGTGCAGCTCTGCATGTGCGTTGTGGAGGACATCCCCGCGGTGGACGCCCGGCGCCTGGAGCGGTTCTTCCTGTGGGAAACATTTCGTTTGGATCACAACCGTGGCAACAACGTCCACACCAGGTTCAAGTTTGCCCATGCCCCCAAGCTGCGATTACTCGGATACTTGAGGCCGGGGATTCATGTCCTGGAGATCGGCAACACCATCATCAAGGTGCATCCCTGATGCCTTTCCGATTATATCTATTTCATTCAACAGTACATACTATAGTATTAGTGATTACTGATTAGTAGCTATAAATCTGTGTACATCAATGATGTGTTATCTTTCAATTGCATAAATGCATAAATTGCAGGCTGGGACAAAGCCGAGCCCAGTGACCATCGTACGAAGCGTCAACATATTGGCCTTGAAGGTGCATTTCGAAGTCCGCAATTAAGCCAGGATGCTGCCATGCTTCCTCAGATGCTTTCCGAACGTTGAGACGCTGCAGGTCGAGGTGAATTAGCTGCTATCACTACATTAAATCGGCTTGCGTTTGCATGGTCATTAGTATTTAGTTAATTAATTGTTGCTTGAATGATCCATCACTTGCTAGCTAAACCGCCGAATGATTCATTGCAGTCTGAGGAAGCTGATGAACCCGCTGCCAAACTCAATCTCAAGTTCTGGCAGGAGGCTGGTCGCATCGAATGCGTGCAGTCGCACATCAAGAAGATGGTTTTCCATGAGTGCCGAGGGGATCGCAGCGAGCTTGCCTTCCTTAAGTTCATCCTGGAGAGTGCGAAGGTGTTGCAGGAGATGGTGATTAGGTGTGTCAATGGAAGTTTCACTTCAAGGAGTGAGGTGAATGTCAAAATGTGGAAGGCTCTATCTTCTGTAAAAAGGGCCAGTGTGCACTGCAGTCTGATGATCATTGAGAGTACACTTCCTCAAGGAAGTTCTGCTTGGTGCTTCCATGCAGCACCTGATTTTTCTGTTAGTGATCCTTTCAGTTACTACTGAACTCAAAGCCGCCTATGTGTTTCATCATCCAAGCTAGCTTTACCTGCAAGTTGCTAGTGCTATAGACTGTAGTTGCAGTATCTACACGCAAGGCGCTGTGTTTTTAGATTGTTGGTATGTACTTGTTGAAGATAATGCAGGATTTACTAGCTTTAAGTGATGAAGTTGGCAGTACTGAATTGGGACCATGTTGCTGGTTGATTGTTCAAATCTGAGCTAATATTTTGCTTACCAACTCATTGATTCCTTTGCATGGATTATTTCTTCCACCAAGCAACATAATACATGATTTGCTGATTGTGCATCCTGATTGGTTATGCACATACCTAGCAAGTCAACTATTATCAGCTCTATGCATCTTTTATTGTGCATTTTGCTGTGTTGAATAACTCACCCATGCATTGTTCTGCTTGCTTTGTCATGGTTTCTGCCTGTCTTACGGTAGCTGGTAAGAAAGTTGTGCTCTCGCGCAGTGTTATTTGTATTGCTTTGATTGATGTACTTATGATGCGATTTTCTCCATGTAGTGCTTTTCTCATGCTCCATGTTGTGCTTTTCTCATGCATGCTGCTCATTCTAGCAGTGTATTGCTTTACGTCTTGGCCAGTGAAAGACTGTAGGTTGAATGCAAGTGCTGAATTTGGCAGAAAATCGCAGCATGTCCTGAGACTGTCTTGCTGGTTGCTGTAGCAGAAAGTGCATATCTCGTGGACTTCCTTTATCATGAAAATTTGTGCCTTTTAGCTAATGTACATCCTGACTGGTTATGGACAGACCTATGGTGATCATTTTGATTTCTTATACTTTGAGTGCCTTTCTTAATTACTGTGCAGTGATACATTATGGTGATGGTAAAAGTATAAAAGTTGTACCTCGTTCCTTTTGTTGTAGTCTGTGTCCTGATATCTGGCAGGAATACTTTTGTTGTTATTGCACGAAGTTACTATGCCATGACTTGACAATTGTGTCGATGCATGTTGCTTTGCTTCTTGTTTGCTCAAGTTTTCAACATGTTGTACTGTGTCTCATGCTGTTCATTCAAGCAGTATGTATACACGTCTCCATGTACTTGAGTCATGCACACACCTGCTAGTGAAGCTTGTACCACCTTAACCGTGACTTACACGGATGAGTTCTCACGGGGAGGGTAGGATATGTTTGGTTTGTGGCCAAATCTACCTTGCTAATTTTGTGGCCATGCACAAAAATTTGGTCTTTCTTTGGAGGTTCCCAATTCCCACTTCCAATGAATTTCCTTGCTAATTTTAGACAAAACATACGCAACCAAAATATTGGCTCGCAAATTTCTTGGTAGGATTGTCTTGAGCACCAATCAAGTGAGAGTGCAAAAGCAGTATCAAGAAGTTTGCTTCTGATCCACAGTGCACAACAACTCAACAAGGCTGTGGTTATTAATCTACCCAGCAACTAGTTTAATTAGTCAATGAAGTGATCATTAATTAATCAATCCCGAGAAACAGTTGTGTATCGGCAGAAGTAAATAACTGCAAGAACATTCCATCTCAGTTTTCATCAGTCTCCAAGGGCCCGCGAGCAAAAACCCTAGCTTCCTTACACCTCTACTCTACTCCACAACAGGCAAAACCACCACGCCGCCTCCACTCCATTCCGGCCAAAATCAAACCAAACCCAAGACCCTCGCCACCATGGACGCCGCCATCTTGCATGTCTTGGAGTGGTTCCCCGGTGGTTACGCCATCGCGATGGGCAGCGCCGCCTCCCTCCGCCGCTGCGGGCTACGACGGCGAGGACCGCATCAGCGCCCTCCATGATGACCTCCTCCACGACATCGTCTCCCGCCCGCACCTCCGCCCTCGCCTCCCGCTGGCGCCACATCTGGCCCTCCACACCGCTCGTCTGTACGATGCCCACCTCCGCCCCGCCCTCGAGCCCGCACGCGCCGCCGCCGTCTCCCGCGTCCTCGCCGACCAGCCGGGCCCCTTCCGCGTCGTCAATATGGGCTTCTGCAATTTCGCGTCCCACGAGCGTGAGTTCGCCGAGTGGCCGCGCCTCCTCGCCGCCAAAGGCGTACGGGACCTCGTCCTCGTCAACGACCGCCACGAGAGTACGAGCGCATCCCCGTCCTCCCAGCCGACATGCTCCGCTGCGTCTCGCTCCAGCGCCTCTTCCTGGGCTTCTGGACGTTCCCGGACACTGCCGGCCCACCCGGCGGCGCCGACGCATTTCCACACCTCCGGGAGCTCGGCATGTTCGGCACCGTTCTGAGCGGCCGCGACCTCGACCACTTGCTCGCCTGCAGCCCCGTTCTGGAGACCTTCGCGCTCGCCCTCAACCAAATGCACGAGCGCGTCCAACTCCGCAGCCAAAGCCTCAAGTGCGTGCTCCTATGGCGGATGTCCTTCGTGGAGGAGTTAGTCGTCGTAGACGCCCCGCTCCTGGAGCGGCTCATTCTGTGGGAAACCTTTTCAGAAGATGATGCATTTCCTGTGAGGGTCAAGATTGCTCGTGCACAGAAGCTGCGGGTGCTCGGCTACTTGGAGCCAGGAGTTCACCAGCTGCAGATCGGCGACAATGTCATCAAGGTGCTACCTTTTTCCATCACCCTCTTTCAATAATGTCATTCGGTATTTCCATTCGCTCCACATTTGGCACATAAAACATGTGCCAATTATGTATTATGTCTTTCTTTTCTTGCATCGCATTGCAGTCTGACACAAAGGCGAGCCCAAGCACCGTGGTTCCAAGCGTCAAGATATTGGCCCTGAAGGTGAATTTTGGTGTCTTCGAGGAGGTCAAGGTGCTGGCCAGCTTCCTCAGATGCTTGTTCCCAACGTTGACACACTGCACACATCCCACACATTCATTAAGTCAGTTGTTTTGCATTCATATCATCAATTATTAGGCGTTAGCAACAGATTTCTTCCAACATGATCCATCTGTAAGTGAATTGTTGACTGATATAATTTTGCAGTCTGTTGTAGCCGATGAACCCACTGAAAGGCACCATGCCAAGTTCTGGCGTAAGGTCCGTTGTATTAAACGTGTGAAGTCGCGCATCAAGAAGAATTTGAATTTCGTGGGGATCAAAGTGAATTTGAATTCCTCAAGTTCATCGCCAGGAGTGCACAGGAGCTGCAGGTTTTGCTGGTTGTGATGACCAAAGAAAATTTTGCTTCGGCGGCTGAGGTGAATGAGTTGACAATCAAAGTGGGGGCTCTATCGCATGGAGCATGGACCTGTGAGGCTTGTATGGTGTTGGTGTTGCTGTTGCTGTTGGGGCCTAAAGTGGAGAATGGTTGGAGCTCCCGCAAAGCATCTGATCTTTCTGTCAACAACCCTTTCCGCTGATGCACTTGAAGCTAGAGTACATATTTCTTGATCCAAGTGTTTTGGGGAACCATTTACTCTTCTATATGCAGGGCACTCTATTAGTTTGTAG
Source organism: Stipa capillata (assembly GCA_019208055.1). NCBI lineage: Eukaryota > Viridiplantae > Streptophyta > Magnoliopsida > Poales > Poaceae > Stipa > Stipa capillata. Next base: position 142,201 of record JAGXJF010005849.1, on the reverse strand, counting down.
GCATGCATGCTCTTAAAGGAAGTGCAGATTTCAGCTAGCATGAGTAGCTGCAAGTGTTGAAGTTAGCTGTAAATATGGTGCACCCAAAAGACTGCTGTTGTTTATCATGTTATCTACTGTTTGTGAACGACAAAGATCTGTGTTTGATGCTGGTAGAAGTAATGGACAATTAGTTACATCTGAGACATCAGATTGCTTACTGTCCCATCATTTTTCGTTGTACTGCTCCTTTAAATTTTTTTTGTTCCATTCAGCACTATGTAGCACATTGTATGGCCTGCAGATTTATATATGCTGATCGATCATGCATGCATCTCTGTCGATTCAACTATACCTAAGTATACAAACATAGGTTGATAAATTATCCCGTGCATCATGGTTAGCAGCAGGATGTACGGCAAATTCTAGCTCTGCATGTGACTTCCAGTTTTCTTCGTTGTAGCCTCGATTGTAAGCTGGTGCTGTAGATATTCTTGACCAATCTTTGAGGTGTTGCTGCATAAGGTTGTGTAGTGTTTGGTCAGCCCAGACCGGATAGCTTAAATAACACTTTGACACAAATAGAATCTAATTGGGTGCCTGTCTATGTGTATGTGTTTTGACTTTTTGTTATATAGTTTTGCTATTGCACAAAGTTCCCGTGCCCTTTTGTGTTGATTTATGCTCCGCTGTAGACGGAGCTCAGTACGAAAATTTTGTTCTTAATTCAAAATACATCCGTAGCAAAGTTGAGTTTGGCACTCGACATAAAAAGATGGCTACACTCTACAGAGTAGACGTAAAAGCTTTTTTTTTAAAACGAGTAGACGTAAAAGCTTAATAGTGGTGAACTGGTGATGATGACGTCCAGCACAAGAGACATGTTTGCACTCGTTTCTTTTCATGAGCTCATCCCTGTATGTATCCTGGAACATATCATGGTACGTCTTCACGGTGCCATCTTGCACGACCCATATCTGGCTCCGAGATATCAACCTCGAGTCATGGCTAACCAAGACCGCGTGTCCACTCTCCAGTGAATCCCATCCAGCTAGTGCGGCCGCGGGCAGGCAACGGTCTGCAGGTCGAGGTGGTGCTTCGTCGGCTCATCCAGCAGGAGGACGTGAGCTATCGAGGTGAACACTAGGGACGCGAGCTTTCTGGCCACAAGATAATTGATTCGTCCATCGGGGTACCCGAACTGGCCGAGCTTGGCACGGACAGCCTGCTGCCTTGCTCATACCCTCCATGTCGATCATCCGTGATTCCTGACTCCTAAGCAACGACCAAATGCTGCCGAGTTACCTGAGCAGAGTCAACTTCTCTGCGCCATTAGTCCCAACGATCGCGCGACACGTCTTCCCTTCCCATGTCAATGTCTGTCTGTTAGGACGATAAACTCGACTCAGCAGTCAGCTCTACTGCCGGGTCGGTCGTTCAAACTGAACATTCGTGCCTCCCAAAAACAAGGAATCTATATATCTATAAACAGAAAGGTCACGTATCATGTCATTTTGAGTGATAAAAAATCCTATATTGATCTAAATTATAAATTCTCATATTAATCTAGAGAAAATGAAGAGATATATGTTTTGATGAGGCCAGATCAGTATAGGTTAATTTTAGAGAAAAATAAAAGATATATACACCACTTATTTTGGTGCGACTAAATTACAGTGTAGATTAGTTCTAGAGAAAAGAGAAAGATCTATATAGCTTATTTTGGTAGATCGGATTATAGATCAGTAGAAATTATCTTAAGAGAACTATATCGGAACAATAAATCTCACCGTACAGATTGTGCATGCCACTCCGTTACTAAATTGAAACCTCAAAGGAGGCAAACCACAGAGGGACGGACGAGCAGCATCTCGAACAAGCTTACATTACAAACAAGGAGGACACTAGTCGTAGGGCCCAAATCCAAGCCTCTCAGCCGTCCGATTTCACTTAGTGCTCCAATCTTAGCTACACGATCATTGCAACAAACAACAAAAATTAGTATGTCAAAGAAAAAAACATAAACGAGTATTTATGCAAGAAATCCAACAAAGCACGGAAACAGCTCCCAACTATTGCAACAAAAAAGAGCAAACATATACAATAAAACTAGCTGCAACAAACCAAAACCATATATGCAGCAAATTAATGACCAAAGGTATGTCACAAAAACATCTTTCTACCGAAACAAAATTATGCAAACGAAAACAAATATCCTAAGGCAACCCACTTATTGGCTACTGTCGGCGGGATGGGGCCCAGGGTCCCCCAAACCACCGGCGGAGGCCAATCAGATGCCGCGGAGCGAGACACGTGGCCGCCGGGACGGTGTGGTCATGGGCCCCGCCCCGGCTGTCAAGTGAATCTGGCGGTCAAGCCTAAGTGCTCGGGGGCCTTCCTCGGGCATCGCATCCGCGCGAGTAACCAGACAAGGCCTTGGGCTCCTGAGAGTTTAAGGTTCAGGAATCAAGGGAGCGCTCGGGGCCCCTTACCCGAGTGCCCGGCGTCTCGGGAGGTGTGGGGCCCTGGGGAGTGCTCGGGATGTCCCCCCGAGCACTCCTCCTGGAGCTCCCTCCCGTAAGGGGCCCCAAGCGGCCCTCCAACAAGTGCTCCCCGAGCGCTCGAGGTCGCCCGGGGGCAGCCTGAGACAGCTGGCACCCCTCCCAGTTGAAGGAGCTGCTCGGAACCGAAGTGCTCGGGGTTTGTCGTGTCCCCCCGTGGGGCCCTCCTCTGGGCACGTTATCGAGCGGCTAGCTTCTCCAACAAGCCTCAGCCCTGGCAGAGTCATTTAATACCCATCATTCCGACAAGAAACCCTAAGCCCTGTGAGGGCATGATGACGGTCAGGCCGGGCCCCACCCGCTCAGGCGAAAACCCCGTTGGCTATCGCCCCTGCCGAGAGGTGGGCCCGACTGACAGGTCTGTTGACCGACCGGGTGCGCCGCACCGCACGCCCCTATCGCTGTCAACCTTTTTACCCCTTGGGACGCGTCGCCGCGCGCTCCGTTGGGCGGGTTTGGTCGCTGACGCTCGGGGCCCAGGAGCGGGTGTCTCACCAACTTTGTCAGAAGAAGCCCAGTAAGTCTCCGTTCGTGGGACCCGCCGGGCATAAAGGTGTCAGAGTCATTGTTCCGAGGCGCAGCATGGAGACATCCGGCGCGGAAGTCCGCGCTGCGCATTAAGTGTAAGGCATGGGTAGCCCTGTAGTGCCCACGTCGTCAGCAGTGCTAGCGCCAGTACCCTTCGGCCAATGTGGTAAACCCCCGGGTATATAAGGGGAGAGCCGAGGCCATGCAAAGGGTTGGGCAACTTTGGGTTAGCTCTCTTTTACACGAAGCTCTTCTCGACCTAGCTAGGGCGGAGAACATCGGAGCTCCCCAGGGTCAAATGTTCTTGCAACCTCTGTAATCTTCCAAAGATCAATACACACACACAAAAGCAGGACATAGGGTTTTACACCTCCGAGGTGGCCTGAACTTGGATAAATCTTTGCGTCTCCTACATTAGATCCAACTCTCCGAAAATCGTAACCGGCTCACAAGAGAATTCCTACTGCGCCCTCGGCCGAATCCCAAAGGGGGTCCAACCGGACCACCGCTAGAGGCGTCTCTACGCCGACAGCTACCAAACGGTCTGAGCCCGGCCGGCGCCAAATCTAGCCGGCCCGAGCCCGATGCTAGTAGCAAGCTGTTTGTCGGCATGACAAACTAAAATGGCAAACTTTCTGATGGTAATACATACTAACAAAGACAAACCTTCTGTAGGCAAACATATAATCATTGGCACATGTTCAGTCAGTAAATTTTGTAATCAATGGCAAACCTACTATCAGTTAAACTAACTAACAGTGGCAAATGATCTATCAGTAAATCTCGTAATAGGTGGCAAATGGTCTATCAGTAAATCTCGTAATAGGTGGCTAAAGGTCCGTAGGTATATATAGATGTGCTGGCTAACTGTCTGTCGCTAAACATTTTGTTTGTCAGCAAAGAGTGAATGAACCCTTCATTTTAGCCTCCTAAGTTACCCAAATTTTCTATGTAAAAGACTTCGCACATAAGAACTGCCATGTAGTGATGCATGGAAAAAGGAGGATCGTAGGAGTTGAGAATGTTGTCGACGAGGATGAATACAACCAGTTTGATGAGTTGCCACCTATTGGAGAACGCATAAGAATCGACGAGCAAGACCAAGGGGAAAATTGCCACTACATACGCCAAGATCATTCCGACGGGCTAGTGTACAAAGGAAGTTTTCATGTAGTGGATTCATGATTTATTTTGAATCTAGCCTAGTACTCAAATTTTTTTTGAGCCAAATATGTACTCATTTTGAATATGCAATCTGTTGAAGTTAGCAAATTATGTTTCGATAAGTGATCGCACAATTATCTTGTGGAGTCATCACGGAATTTTGATTCTGATAATCATATATTTCGAATACATAATCGGTCGTACTGTAGAGGATCAAATCCTCACATCGCACACGGTTGGAAGCAAATAGCCCGTGTGCGATGTCACTTACGTTGCAAACAGTAAACTCGCTCAGCCCGTGTGCGATGTGGTCTTGGTCACATCGCACACGGTTAGAAGCTGCAGCCCGTATGCGATGTGGCCTAGCACAGGTCATCTAACCGTCTGCTCTGTGATTTGCAACACTGATGGAGAAGACATTTTCACACAGATTAACAAGACATTTACAAGCGGAAAGTAGACATTTCAAACGCAGATTAAGCATACATTTCGAACACAGATTAACAACACATTTCCAACACCGTTTAACAAGACATTACATAACACATTTTCAACACCGTTTAACAACACATTTCCAACACCGTTTAACAACACATTTCCAACACCGTTTGTTGCGAAGAGGAAACATTACATAACAAAAGCAAAGGGAAATACAAACTATCTAAATGGACTCCAGCGGCAGATCTTCGTCCACAGGGTCAGGCATCAGAGCCGAGACATTTTTAACTGTGTAGAAGCTCACCATCTCGTCACCCCACCGGATGCACTTCGCGTGGAGGCGCAGGATGATGTTTTGGTCCCTGCAGCGAACGAGGATACACCCCGGCTGGTGGTGAGCTTCGATGAGAAATCCGACGTGCCGCGGAAACTTCTTCTCCAGGATACACCAGACGGCGTACGCACCGGAGTAATGGATGGGGTGGGAGTAGTACGCACAGAGGAGGGTGCCCTCGGTGGGTCCATACTCGACAAACTCCAGTGCCCTGGCAGTGGTGCGGGAGATGGGCATGGTCATCTGCACGCGGTCCTCGCGGATGGGCGACTCGTCGCGCTTCCGCTTCCCCAAGAGCTCCCTGCAGCGGCCATTACGACAGATGGAGGAGGTGGCGGGAGGGGTAAGGAAGAAGAGGTTCGACGGAGCACGGCGCGGAATGAAGTACGGAGTGAAGTAGAGAAACCGACGAGGCTAGAGGCGTGGCTTATAGGAGTGAAGTAGAGAAACCGACGAGGCGACGGTTTATAGGAGTGAAGTTGAGAAACCAAAGAGGCGGAGGTTTACAGGGGCGACTCTTCGTGTCGCACACGGTTACGGATCCATATCCGTGTGCGATGTGAAACACATCGCACACAGAGACCTAATCATACCCGTGTGCGATGTTACTCACATCGCACACGGGTGTTACCAGTAACCCGTATGTGATCACTTTGCACACGGTTAGCATTACACACCCTTGTGCGATGGATGTTACATCCCACACGGGCCGTAATATGTGACCGTGCACGGTGTACCGATACAGCCAGGGTTCGCGAGGTGCACCGTCGATAAAGTCGAGCCTGGCTTCCAAAGCCTCCCGCTATTCCACATAAGCCAGGATGCCGAACTTCAGACCTTGGGACAGGCGGAGATGTCATTCGTCCAGTGGCCGAAGAAGGACATACTCCTTGTGCCCTTTACATCGGCACCGCCTCCTGCTTCCCCACCATTGCCTGCTGAATCTGAGCCGCTCTTCGCACCACATCCCGTCATAAGCACGCCGTCTGAGCCGCCTTCGTGCCCACAACCTCAAGGGTCACCCAAGCAAGCGCCGGTGCTTTCGACACCACGAGATCTTGACTTACCGTCACCGCTCGCACCAGTGCAGACTAGAAGTACGAGATCAGCGCCGCTGAAGGGCACGGGCAAGGGACAGGGCAAGGCCAAGGGCAAGGGCCAGCGCAAGGCCAAGGGCCAGGGCAAGGCCAAGGAGCTGGGGTTCATGACGGACGAAGAATTGAACCGATTGTTCCCCCCAGCGGAGGTCGTAAGGACGTACGTCAAAGGAGAGCCATTGCTACTCCCCCAAGACATGGCGGCAGTAGGTTTGATATGCAGAAGGCTACATGACCACTATATGAAACTATGTGAAGCCGGTGAGTCGAGCATTCCGGTGTGGTTCAAGAAGGAGCATTTCCTTCATGATATAGATAATTGTTGCACGGTGGGCTTCGAGGACTTGTTTCTCCTCTTCAACCTGCGTGAGCTCGATGCCTCCCTCATGAGATGCTGGACATTGTAAGTATTTTACAAGGAATTCCACATTCTGGCAACTCTCTTTTGTTTCGTAAATGGTAACTCTTTTCTTTCGTATGCTTAGGAACATGATCACCGAATGCGAGGCTCAGAAACAACCGGTGGGTTTCCTCGACCCACAGTTGGTCTCGAAGTAACAAATCGAGGCGAATAAGCAAATGATCTTTAATTATGTTGTCGACGCGTTGATCGCTCAACAGAACAAAGAGTTCATTCTCCTTCCATACAACTAGTGGTATGTGTATTTTTATACATTAGCTGTACCTCCATTGTCATCATTCCACACGGGTTGTGATATCTTTTTTGCAGCAACCATTGGATCTTAATTATCATCATACCTAAATGGAGCAAAGCCGTCCACCTTGATTCCTTCCAAGCGGCACATTACGACTACTCGGAGATAAGGAAATTCTTGCATAGTGCTTTCGCCGAGTACATCAAGCGTGGAGGGAGGTGCTCACCAAAGGGGGACCCGGCGGGCTTGGAACAAGGAGCCGACGACTTGGTGAAGGTAACAATTGGTACAACATTCCTCCTAAGTGGTAAGTAATGCTAATTGATGCCCTAATTGATGCCGTAATTCCTCAACAACTTTTCAGTGTAACCAACAGCCAGAAGGAACCAACCTTTGTGCTTTTTACGTTTGTAAGCAAATGACGAGGATTGTTCCGAGTTCGAAGACAAGAGGCACTACTGGCCTCCCTACGGTTAGTACTGTATGTGACTCAAGATTTTACTTTTTACCTACATGCACCTAAATCTGAATTTAATTACTTTGTGCAGATTTTAAGTTCGATGGACAAAGCACCGTTGAGTCAAGCCGATATTGTCAACATTAGAGGACAGTTTGCCTACTTCTTCCTCACGCATGTCATAGCGGAAAAGGGACAATTCAGATCACCTTAATTCGTTGTGAGGTATTTATTTTCTTCATTGTGAGGTATTTATTTTCTTTCTGTTGGCTGTCAACCTTGTCAGATCCAAACTCGTACGAATGTTGGCTGTGAACTCCTGTTTACGTAGCTGTGAATGGGTCAACTCATATTCAATTGATTCAATTTGCTTATATGTCGGCTGTGAAATGTATGTGATCTCTGTTTTATTTGTGTTTGCATCAAATCCGTGTATTTTGCCTGATGGATGAAATCTGCGTATATATGTGGCTGATCAATGAATTCTGTGAATGTGGCCGATGAATTCTGTGAAATGATATTGTTGCTTGAGATTTCCAATTGTCGCTATTGTTGCATTCCCAGCATCGCACACGGCTCGGCGGCCCGAATCGTGGGCGATGTGCCCGTCAACGCACATGGACCGGAGCATCAGACCGTGTGTGATGTGGCTGCTCATCGCACACGGTCCCAAATATATGCCCGTGTGTGATGATGAGCAGTCATCGCCCACGGTTAAGACCAAATAACCGTGTGCGATACGGACAAATATCACACACGGTTCTGAAACTATGACCGTATGCGATGTGGGCTCTTATTGCACACGGGTCATATTTTTGAAGCGTGTGCGATGTGTGTCTCCATCGCACACGGTCCATATTGTGGACCCGTGTGCGATGTCTCAAGCCATCGCACACGGTAGAAAGAACTGAATCGTGTGCGATGTGGTCACTCATCACACACGGGCATGTCTAAAAAGCCGTGTGCGATATGCGTATCATCGTATACGGTGCTGGATCCGTGTGCGATGTGCCCCTCACATCGCTGACCAGCCCGTGCATACGGGCTGGAAAACCGTATGCGATGAGCTTTTTTACCCGTGTGCGATGAGCTTTTCTGTGGTAGTGGTACTAGATTTACGGTGCAGCACCTTGTCACGTATGTCACGGCATGCGCCTACGTATGAAATCTACCAACAGATATCACACACGAAATTAACTACCTGTGTACAAATATCACAATTTACCAACAAATAACACGATATCACAAACAAGAAGCTACGCCGAGTCCGCTCGGTTAGTATTTGAAACGAGAATGGTTAGATGAATGGTGAGAGAATGAATGGTTAGATGTTAGGAGGATGAATTGCTCAAATCAATATATCGACTCGTAGAGTTTACCTATAATAAAACACTAAACGTGACACGGTACTAAATGCGCCCTCAATCATATTCAACGAGTAAATTAAGGGCGGGCCTTGAGCTAGCCGAGCCGCCGGCGCCGCCGGTGCCTCACCCCACCTGTGATCAACGCCGTCGTCCCTCCTAGCTCATATGTATGCATGCGTGCGCCGCGTGAGCCCGCCCGCCCCGATCGATTCCATTCGTATGTGAGTCATGGTTTTCTCAGAGTAATTGCATGTCTGTTCTTCGGAGAAATATGCCAATGCTAATCCGAGTTACGAGCCGTGGTTGGTTAATTCTCCGAATAGTACGTAGGGCAGAGATCGCCTTGCGGTTGTGGCTCTGCCATGTGCAGATGGGACGCCGTTGTTATTGTGTGCCTGACGACCGTGCCGGCCGGCGGCGGCTGCCGCACATAACCTCTTTTTTTTTGAGAAACACGAGAGACGCTCACATACACGTACATACACTCACCCCTATGAACACACGCACGTACACCCTACCCCTATGAGCACCTTCAAAAGACTGAGCCGGTAGATCTTGAGATTGACGAAGTCATCACAGACACCTCGTAGTCAACGGGCACATCGTCTCCCACTGAAAGAATAGCACCGGAAATCCTAGAATAAATGCAGGAAAATACGAGCACCCATGCCAAGTCTAGGACTTAAACCCGGGTGGGTAAGTTCCACCACAAAGGACCTAACCAACTTGATCCCCGTTAACTGCATGCGTGTAAATAAGTCTATAGGACCCGAGTACAAATGTTAGATTGGACCCTCCGCATTACCAAGCGTGGGCTGGTCAGTGCGGAAGTTATTAATTTGAAAGCCAAAATTAATGACACATATCATTCGAACAGGGTCTGACCTAACATGTATAGTACCTGAGTTCTACTCCCTCTGTCCAACAATGTAAGGCACGCACGCGTCCCAAGATTTATAATTAAACATATAATATTTTGGTTATATGACACAACAATTATATCATTAAATTCGTTTTCAAAAATACTTTCCAATTATATCACTTTTGTGTCACATAACCAAAATATTATAGGCCTAATTGTAAATCTTGGGATACGTGCGCGCCTTACATTGTTGGACGGAGGGAGTATAAGTTAGGAGGAGGAATGAGAGGCGATCCAGAGAAATCAAGAAATCAGAGTAGTGGAAGTAACGTGGCAAAGATCAAGAAAAGGAATGCGTTGGAAACAAACACACAAGCAATCCAAAGACACAAGAGAGTTTTATGTGGAAACCCTGAAAGAGTAAAAACCACGGACGCACGGTGACGTCAACGCCACTATGATGAATGAAGTCTTAACCCGTTAGGGATTTATAATACTTGGCCTATCCCGTAACGTCTACATAGGTAGGGTATATATAGTTACAGGTGGCTGAAGGGGTATCTGTATTACTGCCTGTGACACAGCTAACTGAAGCAGGCAGCAACTTAACATGCTAGCACCTGACTCAGGTGATCTAACCCAAAACTATCTGTGTCAGCTTACCTGCGTCACCGGTGATGGACATCACCTGTGACACAGCTGGCTAACAGAGCTGTCTGACACAGCTGGCTGACACAGCTATCTAACATCGATAACACAGAACGTTTTCTGCAAAGAGGTGATAGGAATTTGGAACAAATTCCACCTTGAGACAAATTCCTTCCTTGTAGCGCCCCGGATGACAATTTCAACTGATTGAACAGTTCATTACGCTCCATGCGCCAATAGTCACTAGGGACTATCTTTTAACACCGGCCAAGCTTGAACAAAGCTCAAACTTAGCTGCAGGAACTAGCTTTGTCATCATATCAGCAGCTTTTTCATGTGTGCTGATCTTGGTCACTTTGATATCACTCTTGGCAATCACATCTCTGATGAAATGAAATTTGACATCAATGTGCTTAGTTCTCTCATGGAACATGAAATCCTTTGTAAGGCAAATTGCACTTTGACTGTCAATGGTGGTGCAGGATGAATCTCCACAAAGCTCAGAATATAATCTTCTCAACCATGTAGCCTCCTTGCATACCTCAGCAACAGCCATGTATTCGGCCTCAGTAGTAGACAAAGCAACAGTAGACTGCAAGATTGCTTTCCAACTCAGAGCACAGCCACCAATGGTGAACACATAGCCTATGACTGATCTTTTCTTGTCCAAATCGCCAGCAAAGTTGGAATCAACATATCTAACAATTCCATCTCTAGATTTTTCAAAATGCAAACAAGTATTAGTTGTACCCCGAAAGTACCTGAATATCCATTGGACTGCTTTCCAATGTTCCTTGCCAGGATTAGTCATGAATCTACTCACAACGCTCAAGGCATGAGCTAAATCAGGACGGGAGCAGACCATGGCATACATGAGAGAGCCAACATCACTCAAATAAGGAACTCTAAACATGTACTCAACATCTTCAACTGACTTTGGACAACAGCTTGATGATAATCCGAAGTGTGCAGCTAACGATGTGGAAACCAGTTTGGCATCTTGAAAATTAAAACGATGAAGCACCTTATCAATGTACCATCTCTGACTGAGGTACAATTTTTCAGCAGATCTGTCTCTGAAAATCTGCATGCCAAGAATCTTCTTTGCAGTACACAGATCCTTCATATCAAATTCAGAACTCAATTGTTCCTTCAATTTGTCGACATCTGCTTTATCCTTAGCAGCAATCAGCATGTCATCGACATATAATAGTAAGTAAATTGTAGAGCCATTAGCAGATCTCAAGTTGACACAGTTATCATAATCAGATCTTTGAAAGCCTTGAGAAATCATGAAGGTGTCAAACCTCTTGTACCACTGCCTAGGAGATTGCTTCAATCCATACAGTGACTTTTTCAGTTTGCAGACAAACTTCTCTTTACCCGGAACAGTAAAGCCTTCAGGTTTATTCATATGGATGTCTTCATCCAACTCCCCATGAGGAAATGCAGTTTTGATGTCTAATTGCTGTAGCTCATAGTCATGCATTACAACAATGCTAAGAAGTGTACGAATAGGGTTATGCTTCACAACAGGGGAGAACACTTCATTGAAATCAATACCTGAAATCTGGCTGTAGCCTTTGGTAACTAACCTTGCCTTGTATCTTATCCCATCATTAGGAGTAGTACCCTCCTAGCACTTGAAGACCCATTTACAGCTTATCGGTCTCTTGTCACTGGGTAGTTTAAGTAAATCCCATGTGCCATTCTTGTCAAGGGATTCAATTTCATCATGCATTGCAGTCATCCATTTGCTTGCATCAGCAGAGATAATGGCTTCTGAATATGAAGAAGGTTCGGCAGATCCTTCAATTTCCTCTGCGACGCTGAAAGCATAAGCAACCATATTTGCTTCTTCAATTAACCTCCTGACAGGTTTAGGATCCCTTCTGGGCCTATCAACTATAATTGAATGTTGTGGAGTGTTCACAGCAACAGGCATTTGACTACCTGTGTCACCTGCCTGTGGCATAGCTGTCAGGACATGAGTTACCTGTGGCACAGCTTGCTGACCTAGAGCTGGCTGTGGCATAGCTGTCACCTCTGGTACAGTTGCAATCACCTGTGCCACAGGTGCATAAGAATCATTGAACTTAGCCAAATGCTCCACCTCAGAGTTAGACTTCTGTCCACTGTTTTCAGAATCTGTGAACTGATCAACTGGAACATCATTGCTGCGCAGCATAGCAGCCTCATTGAAGACAACGCTTCGGTTGACTATCATCTTCTTGGTTTCAGGATTCCATAGCTTAAAGCCTTTCACACCAGGCTTATAGCCAACAAATATGCATTTAACAGCCCTGGGTTCAAGCTTCCCATTGTCAACATGAGCATAAGCAGGGCACCCAAACACTCTTAGACTAGAATAGTCAACAGGAAAACCAAACCAAACCTCAATGGGTATTCTCTTATCAATGGCTGTGGAAGGTGACCTATTGATAAGGTAACATACAGTGGAGACAGCTTCAGCCCAAAAATGTCTGTTCAGACCTGCATTGGACAACATGCAACGGGCCTTGGAGATAATGGTCCTATTCATACGCTCAGCTACACCATTCTGTTGAGGAGTGCCAGGAACAATGTAGTGTCTCACAATGCCATGAGACTTGCAGTTTGAATTGAACTGTTTGGAGCAGAATTCCATACCATTATCAGTTCGAAACTTCTTGATTTTCCTTTCAGTTTGGTTTTCAACCATTGTCTTCTACTCTTTGAAGGCAGAAAATACTTCTTACTTGTGCTTGAGGAAATAGGGCCAGACGTTTCTTGAGTAATCATCAATAATGGTTATCATGTAATGAGATCCACCAAAGGATGGCTTTCTGGATGGCCTCCACAAATCAGAATGCACATAATCAAGAATTCCTTCAGTTGTGTGAGTTGAGGTGATGAACTTCACTCTTTTATGCTTGCCGAAAATACAATGCTCATAGAACTTCAGGCTTCCACTATATCCTTCAAGTAATCCACGCTTGCTCAGCTTTTCCAGACCAGGTTTACTCATATGCCCAAGACGCATATGCCAAAAGTTTGATGCATCACAACCAAAAATATCTTGAGAAATTACAGGGGCGGCATTGCCTGAGATTGTACTACCACGGAGATAGTATAGTCCATTGGACTTCCTCAAATCTACCTTCATTACTACAAGAGATCCTTTGGTGACCTTCAAACAGCTATCTCTACCTGAATAATGATATCCTTTACCATTAAAGTAGCACAATGAGATAAGATTTATCTTCATCTCTAGAATTTATCTAACATCTGTCAGTGTTCTGATCATGCAATCAAACATCTTGATCTGAACTGAGCCAATACCCTCTATCTTGCAAGGTGAGTCATCATAGCCAAGAACTGATCCACCATTGCTTAACGGATCAAAGGAACTGAACCAATCTCTGTGAGGGCACATGTGATATGTGCAAGCAGTGTCAAGAATCCACTCATCGGTGGCAGCTCTCTGTCCAGTAGAACTGGTAATAGCATTCAAAAGTCCAACACCTGTGTTAGCATCTGTGTCACAGGTGGCTTCATGATCTGTGTCACAGTCAGGGCTGGCACAGCTGAGATTATGATCTGTGTCACAGCTAGAGCTGGGACAGCTGAGACCTGTGGCAGAACTTCCAGCAATGACAACTAAAGACTCAATATCTGAGTTAGCAGCACAGTTGGCAGCACATCAACCTTATCTTTCGGCTTTGTGCCTTTCCTGTTCTCCTTGTTCTTCAACTTGTAACACTCAGAAATGTCATGTTCATCACGTTTGCAGTATCTGCAAAACTTACTCTTTCCTCTGGACTTTGATCTGCCTCTCTGACCTATGGCACAGGAAGAGCTTCTTCCATAAGATCCATGATTGAGGTTTTTCTTCTCAAATCTGCCTCGAACAGACAAGCCCTCAGCATGTGAGCCACTTGAATCATCTGACACCATCTGTCTCCTTGGAATGCAAGGCCTCATAAACCTCATGAAGTGTGAGGGTATCTCTACTGTATAACATGGTATCTCTAAAACCAGAATATAAACTAGGTAGCGAATACAAGAGAATCAAACCCAAATCTTCTTCATCATAACTAACATCCAATGATGCTAAATCAGCAACGATCTCCTTGAAGTTAGAGATGTGATCAAGCAAATTACCTCCTTCCTGCAACTTGTGCAGGAACAGCTTTTGCTTGAGATGCATCTTGCTAGTTAGATCCTTGGTCATGCAGATCCCTTCAAGCTTCAACCATAAAGAAGCAGCATGTGTTTCCTGTAGAACCTCCTGCAAGATGTTGTTGTGTAGATGGAGTTGAATTTAGGAAACAGCCTTGCGATCATTCTTCCTTTCATCATCGGACCACACAGCAACGGCCTTCCTGCCAAAAGAGTCCAAAGTATCCTCATAATCGGCCTGAGCCAATAAAGCACGCATCTTGACTTGCCACAATGAGAATCGAGTGTCTTGATCAAGAAGAGAAAGATCAAACTTCATGAACGTCATCTCAAGAATGAGCAACCAATGCTCTGATACCACTTGTTAGGAGGAGGAACGAGAGGCGATCCAGAGGAAGCAAGAAATCAGAGTAGCAGAAGTAACGTGGCAAAGATCAAGAAAAGGAATGCGCTGGAAACAAAAACACAAGCAATCCGAAGACACAAGAGAGTTTTACGTGGAAGCCCTGAAAGGGTGAAAACCACGGACGCACGACGACGTCAACTTCACTATGATTAATGAAGTCCTAACCCGTTAGGGATTTACAATGCTTGGCTTATCCCGTAACGTCTACATAGGTAGGGTATATATAGTTACAGGTGGCTGAAGAGGTATCTGTGTTACTACCTGTGACACAGCTGACTGAAGCAGACAGCAACTTAACATGCTAGCACTTGACTCAAGTGATCTAATCCGAAACTATCTGTGTCAGCTTACCTATGTCACCGGTGATGGACATCACCTGTGACACAGCTGGTTAACACAGCTATCTAACACCGATAACACAGAACGTCTTCTGCAAAGAGGTGACAGGAATTTGGAACAAATTCCAACACTATAGTATTAATACTTATAACTCTCGTAGTGTTGTCCATATTGGCACCAAGAATGATACTTAATGAGATATATGTTGTGTAGTGGGCGTCTGATTATGAGACTACCACGGATGCCCGTCGCGAAACGTGCACAGTCCTCTTCATCCTTCGCTTATGCTGCACCCCTACTTTCTTGTTCTTCTCGAGCTCCGGCTCCGGCGGCAAGGATTTATCTAAGGTTATGGTTTTAATACAGTTTTTCCATTTATGATTGGATGTCCACTTACTAAGTCATTGAAATGTTTCAAGATTCATGTTAAACACTTTGACAATATATCTTGTGTTTTAGTCTCTGAAGCGTGATGACTTTGCATATATATTGCACAGGATTCGAATGATCATAAAATGGTGAATCCGATCCTAGAACCTAGGTATTATAAGTGAAAATGCATGGCTCAAGATCAATGGTAGTTGATAATCTTTTTTTTACAGTGAATACGCATGTAATTGTTCATGAACGGTTCTTGAAGCGTGCAATCGGAGATTTCGACCCGGTGGAAAAAAGTCATGAACCATGAAAAAATAAGTTGCATAGACCAACCCAAAGCATTCGTAAATTTTGGTTCATGTATGTGCTCATCGAAATGTATTTGTCCATTTAATCATTACTAAATTAAATCATAACCATGTTTGAGAATTAATGTAACTAATATGGTCAGATACTAACCAATATCCATGAGAGAACGTAGAGATGTGTTTCGTGCAAAATGTGAGAGACTGCATGATGAATAATAGATGAAGTAGAAGTGTGTTTTATAAAAATAAGAGGAGCACGCACTACTACAGATAGCATTTAACGGGACGCCACCTGTACAGACGGCAACAGGGAGCCGTCTGCACAATTCTTAGTACAGACGGTTCCCAACACGAACCGTCTGCACAAATCACGACCAAGGATGCCGAACAAGCGGGACGGCACAGTGCAGACGGCTGCAGTTGGGAACCGTCTGTACAAATAGTGCAGATGGTTCCTAACTACAGCCGTCTGCACTGTGCACAACAGTCCAGACGGCTCCAAACAAGGACCGTCTGCACTATTTTTACAGACGGTCCCAGTTGGAATCCGTCTGCACTAATCAATACAGTACAGACGGCTCCCAACCGGTACCGTCTGTACAAATAATACAGACGGTCCCAGTTGGGAGCCGTCTGCACTAACGCGTACAGTACAGACGGTCCCAGTTGGGAGCCGTCTGTACTATTTGTACAGACAGCACCCCTATCTGGAGCCGTCTGTACTAATGTAGCTCGCTCACTCCTTACTCCCACTCCCTCACTCCCACTCCCTCCGCTTCTCGAGCCGCCCGCAAGCGCCGCCGCCACCGGAGCTCGTGTCGCCCGCCGGCGACCTCCCCGAGCCGCCGCCGCCACCCGCCGACGCTCTGCCGCCGCCGCCGCCGCCGCCAGGCCCGCCCCGAAGCTTCCCCGCCGCCGGCCGTCGCCTCCACCTCGCCGCCGGCCGCCTTCCTCGCCCTGCCGCCTCCTGGTAAGCCGCCGCCCTCCCACGTCCGCCGCCGCTGTCC
This sequence comes from Stipa capillata, assembly GCA_019208055.1. Taxonomy (NCBI): domain Eukaryota; kingdom Viridiplantae; phylum Streptophyta; class Magnoliopsida; order Poales; family Poaceae; genus Stipa; species Stipa capillata. Next base: position 125,511 of record JAGXJF010005849.1, on the reverse strand, counting down.
CTCGCCACCGCCGGACCTCAGGCCACTTAAGAAAAAAATAAAAAAACCAGTGGGACCCACCTGTCAGGATATATTATTTTTATTATTTATTTATTATTTTTACTGAGGAAAAGATCAAAAAGAGTATTTAAATAAATAAATCTTATAAAAATCATAGAAAAATCATTATTAGTCAGAAAAATGCAAATAATATATCAAAATGTTCAGAAAAATAAGATCTACGTAATTATGTCATTTTCATTCGTGTTTGCATTGTAGAAAAAATAAAATTGACTAAAAACTCAAATTAGGGTTTCCGGAACCGCCGGAGAAATTAGGATAGCGATATTTTGAGCGTCCGGACTCCGATGAAATTGATTCTATTTGCATTAGTCCTTATTTTATGTCATCGATTCCATGACATGCATTTCATCTCATGCCGATGTTCCGCATTTTGATATTTATGTTTATACCCTTAAACCCTTAAAGTGCAGTACGATTTCTAGATAAGCTCATTTTTCCCGATGAGAAGCTAGGTCGCTTTCTTTTATTAGGTCAATCTAACACTAATTTCCTTGTTGTGCAGCGCGTGTAGCTTGATGGATCGGGTGTGGATGTACGGTTCTCGTACGAACCAAGCGTACCTTGATGGTATTTTCTGAGAGTTGCCGAGGAGGATAGGTTGAAGAAGGGTGTTGAATATATATATTGTCCTTGTTGCGATTGTAGAAATGAGAGATCATTTCTCGGACACAACTCAGCCCTACAGATCCAAGCGCACTTGATTATTAGGGGCTTCCAACCGGACTACGCGTGTTGGACCAAACATGGTGAAGAGCAGAACATGTTACACGAAGACGTTGGCATCGTCGAAGAACCCGAAGTCAACGAAAGGAGAGAACATGGCGACGAAGTAGGTGCAGACGATGATTGTGGCCGCCACGAGGAAGTAGGTGCAGACGATGACTGTGGTGGCGCAGAGGACGATGATAGGTTGGATCAGATGCTGCGCGATGCCGACGTGAACTTTAATACTGAGAGAGACTTACACAAGTTCATGTACTTGATTGAGGACTCAGAGAAACCTTTGTTTCCGGGTTGCAAGCCGAAATACACAAAGCTGTCATCCGTGCTTGAGCTGCTCCAACTGAAAGCCAGCCATGGTTGGTCAGACAAGAGTTTCACGGCGCTCCTAGGTCTCCTCTCTGAGATGCTTCCGGATGGTAACGAGCTGCCCAAAAACACGTACCGAGCAAAGCAGGTGGTTTGTCCCCTGGGGATGAAGGTAGAAAGGATACATGCATGTCGGAACGACTGTATCTTGTACCGGAATAAATTATCGAACTTGCGTTCATGTCCAGTGTGCAAAGCATCTCGTTACAACCGTAAGAGTCAACCAGACGACGGCGAGTCTTTCATCGAGCCGAAGAAAGGAATTCCCGCTAAGGTGGTGTGGTACCTGCCCGTAATTCCGCGTCTGAAGCGTTTGTTTGCGAACCCAAAAGAGGCCAAATTGTTGTGCTGGCACTCGGAGGACCGTAAGAAAGATGGAAAGCTAAGACACCCTGCCGATCCGCGCAGTGGAGAAACATCGACATGATCTTCGAAAACTTCGGTGCGGAGCCGAGGAATATAAGGTTCGCGTTGAGCACGGACGGAATGAATCCTTTCGGTAACATGAGCAGCCGGCACAGCACTTGGCCAGTTGCTCTTAGTGTACAACCTACCACCTTGGCTGTGTATGAAGCGGAAGTACATCATGATGTCACTGCTTATCCAAGGGCCGAAGCAACCTGGGAATGATATTGACGTCTACCTAAGACCTTTGGTCGAAGATCTGAAAACACTGTGGAACGAAGGGGTGCAAGTATGGGATGCGTACAAACAAGAGAACTTCACCCTACACGCCATGTTGTTCTGCACGGTCAATGATTTGCCTGCCCTACGCAACCTTTCGGGCCAGAGTAAAGAGCCAGACAAGGCTTGCCCTCAGTGCTTGGATGGTACCGCGAGTAGGTGGCTGGCCCACTCCCGTAAGACGGTGTTCATGCGCCACCGTAGGTTCCTTAAGAGGAATCACCCGTACCGCAATATGAAGGACCAATTTGACGGGACGAGGGAGAGAGCTTTATGTCCAAGGCATTACAGCGGGCAAGAGGTGTACGATATGGTTAAGGATATCGATGTTGTCCTTGGAAAGAGTGGTAAAAAAGCGAAGGCCAGCGGCATGTGGAAGAAGAAATCAATATTTTGGGAGTTATCCTACTGGCAGCACCTGAAGTTCGCCACTGCATCGACGTTATGCACGTAGAGAAAAACGTGTGTGACAGCCTGATTGGTCTCTTACTCAATATTCCAGGGAAGACGAAGGACGGCCTCAACGCACGCCTCGACTTAGTAGACATGAAGATCAGGCCCGAGTTGGCACCTGAGCCCTCCCAACAAGGCAGAACAAGGCTTCCTCCGGCCTGCTATACCTGAAAAAGGCCGAGAGGACCGAACTATGCCGGTGCTTGCAAGGTGTGAAAGTTCCGTCCGGTTACTCCGCCAACATCTCGAAACTTGTTTCGATGGAAGATCTAAAATTGGTCGGCATGAAGTCCCACGATTGCCATGTGTTGATGACACAGATGCTTCCTGTTGTAATCCGAAATATCCAGCCGAGCTATCTCCGAGACACAATCACTAGGCTGTGTTACTTCTTCAACACAATCTCTCAGAAGGTCATCGATCCCGAAGCACTAGATGTGTTGCAGGCCGATCTGGTGAAGACATTATGTCATCTTGAGATGTACTTTCCTCCGTCGTTTTTTGATATCATGGTCCATGTTACCGTCCACCTCGTGAGAGAGATAAAGATCTGTGGACCGGTATTTCTACGCCAGATGTACCCGTTTGAGCGGTACATGGGAATTCTCAAGCAGTACGTACGAAATAGATCTCGTCCAGAGGGCAGCATCGTCGAAGGTTACACAACCGAAGAGGTGGTCGAGTTCTGTGTCGATTACATGGACCAGCTCAAACAGATAGGTGTGCCTACGTCTCGCCACGAGGGGAGACTGGATGGCAAAGGGACCATAGGAAGGAAAACACTCATCCCTGACTACGTGTCGTTATCTCAAGCCCATTTCGTAGTCTTGCAACACATGACTGAAGTTGCCCCGTAGATCAACATGCATAAGGACGAGCTGCGCAGAGAGAATCCAGGCCGTACGGAGGCTTGGCTTACCAGATAGCACAACCGCAGCTTCAACAACTGGTTACGGGTTCGAAGTGCTAATAGTACAACAGAGGAGAATATTGGCTGGTTGGCCAGATGGCCAAGTCACACGATCCTGAAATTTGAAGCCTACGACATAAATGGGTACACCTTTTATACCAGAGCACAGGATACGAAGAGCACGGTACAAAACAGCGGTGTCCGCATAGATGCCTTCCAGGACAAACGTGGGGTGTGTGCGTACTACAGGTACATTGAGGAGATCTGGGAACTCGACTATGTACGTTTCAAGATCCCCCTCTTCCGGTGCCGTTGGGTCGCACTCTCAAGTGTTAAGGTCGACAAGTACGGCATGACTACAGTGGACCTCGAACATGCCGCATACAAAGAGGAACCATTCGTACTCGCTAAACAAGCTACTCAGGTCTTTTATGTCCAAGACCCGGCAAATCAGAAACTTCACGTAGTCCTTCAGGGGAAAAGAAGGATTGTCGGAGTTGAGAATGTCGTGGACGAGGAAGAGTACAATCAATTTGATGAGTACCCTCTGGAGACGGCGCCGTGCTCAACGAAGAACAACTACCGTTCGGGGCCACCTGCTATCTGCGCGTCGATCATCAAGAAGGGCTGGTTGTTAAAGGAGATTAGGTTATTTGCTATGATCTAACCCGATTTTTATGTATCGCCACCAGGGTTTTCTGTATGAACTATTAATGTAATAATAGGTTACAGATTTTGTGTTACAGTAACCCCAAAATAGTTGTACCATGAAATTGTACATATGAAAATATGAATTTATAAAAAAAGTTCAACTCATTGGAGTTCATATGAAGTTTCTATGAATTTTACAAGTTTAAGGCATTTTTGCATTCAATTTTATGAGTTCCCAATGAATCAGTAATATAAAACCTTATTTTACTACACATTATTACTGCCATCAAATGCAACATGAAATTAAAAAAGGTAAAAAGAAGAAAAAATGCCCGGCTACCACTGGGGTTTTGGTTTCCAAAGCCTGCACCCAAATCAAGCCCATCATAGGCGACATGGGCACAAGCCCAAATCAAGCCCATCACAGGCGACTCGGGCGCAGGCCCGTACTGACCAGCGGCCCCAGTGGCCAGGGCGGAGGATCTGACGGATATGCTCGGTTGAGAGAAGCTCGACAGCCCCGCTCAAGGAACGGTATATAAACCGGTCGAAGGCTTCGTAAACTAGCGAGGTGGGACTAAAAGTCCCACCCCGCGTCGGCTCTGCACGGTGTATTAATAGTCCAGACGGTTCTATGAAGGAAAGCGTCCGCACTAATTAGTGCAGACGGCTCCATATTGAGACCTGTCTGCACTAACTTAGTGCGGACGGCTCCACATGGAGAACCGTCTGCACTAATGTAGCAGGTCCCGCCTGCTACATTAGTGCAGACGGCTCCATATTGAGACCTGTCTGCACTAACGTTAGTGCGGACGGCTCCACATGGAGAACCGTCTGCACTAATGTAGCAGGGTCCCGCCTGCTACATTAGTGCAGATGGTTCTCCATGTGGAGCCGTCCGCACTAATGTTAGTGCGGACGGCTCCACATGGAGAACCGTCTGCACTAATAGTCCCGACGGTTCTGTCTTGCGGACCGTCTGGACTACCTTCTCTAATAAATCCCCTCTTTCCAATCCCGCGCCGCCAGTTCAATTTTCGCTAAGTCCCTAACCCTATTCTTCCCCGTGCTCCCCGACGCCACAGCCGCACATCGCCATCGCCCGGCCTTCTGCCCCGACACCGCCGCCGTCCGAAGCCATCAGGCCGACGCCGCCGCCCCCGAGCTCCCCGCCGCTGACGAGCTCCCCGCCGCCCCCGAGCTCCCCGCCGCCGACGAGCTCCCCGCCGCCTCCGAGCTCCCCGCCGCCCCCGAGTCAAGAAGTATGACATTATTAGTTGTAGGGTAACTAGGGTTGCATATAGTTTTGAATTGGTTGCTAGAAAGCACAATATGATGAAGGTGGGGTTATCTGGATTCATGTAGACAAGAGTATGGGTTATCTCTCCTAACTGATTAGTTTTGTGATCTTTTAAGAATCCGATGAGCTGTCCTACTTCTGGTTTAAGTTTTGATGTCTTACAACCTTTGTATGCTCTTATTAGGCTAAGTGTCATGCCTTTCCAACTTGATTGATTTGCTAGGGGATACAACCATGTACTGATGTGTGATCAAACCTTCAAACTCTGAGCATTATAACGTGTGAAAGTATATAAATCGGCTGCGTACGAATGTATAGATTTGTCTTTTACAATTCCTTTATAATAAGCATGTTTAGTATTATTAGATTTGTCTTTCTATTTTCTTACAGTTTGTACCTTTTATCATATTACTCAGAAATCATAATCAAAGTTTAGAATTGGAGATTGCGAAAAGTAAAAAAATAACCTACACTTATGTATAGAGACAGTTTTTTAATACAATATACATAATTGAGAGGAGAGGTATATATTGTACAAATATTTATTGGTATATACAATCAAAAAAGAGACTAGAGTGAGCACCGTAAACAAAAGCTCAGGCCGCAAATGGAGCAAAGAGAATATGATGAAATTTAAAACATCGAGAAGATACAAAGGACAATTATTTCGTGATGATTATGAGAACAGTTATGCAATTAAGAGGATCGCGGACTTAAGTTATGCACTAAGGTCAAGTGTATCACGGACTTGAGTAAGACTAAGGGATGAAGTGAGCAAAGGTTACTTAAAGCATGCAGAAGCATAAAACTGAAAGCACAATTCCACTAAATAGAAGCATGAGAAGTGTGAATGTTAGAGATGATTAAGACAAATAACTGAGTATAAATTGAACGAGATACGAGATGTAGAAGAAAAAACGAGAAAGAAGTAAATAGATAGTACATTTAGATTTAAAGAGTATCGCAGAGTGAAGCAAAGTCGGAGGCAAACACATATATAACTCATGTAGCCCTCATGTATAAAAGAGTTCAGGAAGATATTTATGATGAGATTACGGACATTAGCACTATTTATGAAGTTGTTGTACATATGTATCTCATTGTTGTTTAATTCACAAAGAATGTGTCTTATATGAAAATGTCTACAATCTAGTCGTGTACCGCATATCTGAATTTTTCGTCTTTTGAAGATGGCGTCCGGAGGAGATGAACGTGAACAGCCGGTGGCCTCTTCTCCCCGACAAGACGAGCCGCACGTGTCTCCTCAACCGGCTCAACCGGCTCAACCGATGCCCTCCCAACCTGCAGAAGCCTCGTCTCGTGAGCAAACCGAAGAATCGGGTGGGGCAGAAGCGAAAGCGAGGTGGCCGAGGCAAAAATAAAATGCCCACGGGTCACTTCACGATAACTCAAGTCAGTGCTGAGGGTGTGCCCATATTGCCTCATCAGGCTCAGGCGGCATCCGTAGAGCGTGCGCGTCACTGGCGAGGGAAAAGATCCCGATAACGTACGCCAGTTGGCCGTCAGTGCCGGATAACGAGAAAGAGTTCCTGTGGAACACCATCCAAGGACAGTTCGACTTCCCGGAAGGTACCGAGCATGCCGTGGAAAGACAGCAAAGCGAAGATGGGCAAAGCGTGGAAGACCTTCAAGAGCGAGCTGTACAACACGTACGTGAAGAACGATCTTATGCCCTACAGGCAGGACCCGAACACTTACGGGTACCTGGAGGATCAATGGGCGGAATTTGTGGACAGGTGCACGTCGGAGGAATTCGTGCAGCGGAGTCAGGCAAACAGGGCGCGCCAGGCATGCAACGTTCACCCCCACAGGCTCGGAAGCGGTGGGTATGCGCGCAAGGAGTTGGAATGGAGAACAGAGGACGAGCGGGCGTCTCAGGAGAGTCGCGACACGCCGTTCTCCCAGATCCCAGAGAGGCGGGCCCGGAACTGGCTTCGCGCGAGGGCCAACATCTCGGGTGATGACACCGTCGCCTTCAACAAGCCCGAAACCGTCCAGGTGGCTGAAAACATAATGCGACTGTCAGAACAATCCGCCCAAGGAACTTTCCAAGCAGCCAGGGAGAAGGACATACTAACCTCAGCTCTGGGAAACAAAGAGCACCCAGGTCGAACCCGTGGCGTGGGCGTGACGGTTCCATGGAAGATGGGATTCCCCGACGATGCGGGTTCGTACAGGAGTCGGAGGAGAACGAAAGCTGAACGCGAGGCAGCCGAGCGTGAAAAGATGAAGAACGAGCTGATGGAAGAAATAATTGCAGGCCTGGAAGAGAGGATCGATGCGAGGGTCGAAGAACGGGTGCGACAGATAAGGCAGGAGGATGCAGCCGCCGCGGCCGACCGCAGCCCCGCAGCCTCATCCCCACACGCTCGGCGCAGGAGTAGCTGCGCATCCATGGAAAACGAGAATGCCGAAGACGTGGAAGAACAATCCCCACCGCAGCACGTTCGAGATGACGACCGCGCCGACGACTTACCTTTCGACCCTATTCCGCCTGAAGACGTCAATGAAAGATTCCCTCTCGACGACATAGCGGTGGCAACCAAGTGCAAGCTCCTCGTGCCCAGCTGTTTTGGCCCCGCTGACATGATTGAGGCTGGCCAGGGGTTAGTATTTCCAACTTCAGAAAGCACGATGACGGTGCACGGAGTTCCGCTAGCGGCGGATAACGCTAAGGTGTCAGTGGACATGGTGCATGCGAATTGCAGATCCTTCAGACTTCCTGTACCGCCGGAGGATGACGTCACGACACTGGGGCAGGCCCTCCACATGTTCATCCAGTGGCCGAAGAAGTACATTTCCCTGGTTGCCCCTCCACCTCCTCCACGGCCGCTGTCTCCGGTGCCTTACGGTAAGATTTCTCACTCCGTCCTCCTCCACCGAAGGTGAAATCCGCTTCAGCACGATCTCAGCAATCTAGCAGATCTAGCCAACAGGCTGCCAAAACAGCTCCTCAAGCTCAGCGTAGGGCCGCCAGAAATAGCACAAAGTCGGCCAAGGGCAAAGAGATAGACGAAGAACCCGAGATAAGAAAATACATGGAACGGCAGCCGCTAGTGACACGAGCGGCGTTAGAACAACTTGGTTGGGCAGCTCAAATTTTGCACGAATTTTACATGAAGAGGTCTAACGAGTAGACAGAGCTTCCTCAAAATATCTGCGCCGCGTACAAGCGGCAACATTTCCTTCATCCGGGTGGAACCTTTACCATCAATTTCTCGGATTTATCAGACCTCTACCGTCATGACGCCCTCGATGTTAGCCTATTAAGATGCTGGACACTGTAAGTGTTCTCAATCACTGTTTAAGCTAAATGAATTGCCTAACTTATTGATACGCTCTTTCAATGACATTACTTTTATGTGCAGACATATGATTCAAGAGGCTAGGACAGATAACCCTAATATCGGATTCCTCGATCCACAAATGGTCATATGCACAATGGTCCAATTCCAGCCGAACGAGGTCGAGGATTACATTTCGGACGCCATGCTCCTTCTTTGTACTAAGCACATCATTCTTCTACCGTACAACTATGGATTCCACTGGATGCTCGTCTGCCTCGAGCCAGAACGTCTACATGCCACGTACTTCGACTCTAGGGACTACCCACCAGAGAAGTACGGAGATTTGACGGCGGTGCTCAACGGGGCGTTCAAGAAATATGTTGCCAAGGAGGTTGTGAAAACAACAAAACCGAACCTACCCATAGATTTCATTTCCCGGTAATAATTCCTCCCTCGCCCAAGAATAATCACCTCGCATGTTCTATATGTATTCGGTAAAACTAAATTACCCTGCACGTAACCATGATTTCTACAGTGCCACAAGCAGCCGCCGGGCAACAATCTCTGTGCATACTATGTGGCGATATATATGATGCAGATCGTGTGGCTCTAGTCCGGTAGATGTGGAGGTTAGTGTCATTACACTATATGTAGTTTCATTTTTCATCGTTCGGACGTCGTGCCTAACCTAGCTATTTAATTTCCTTGTGCAGACTTTTAAGTTCCCTACAAATCAGCTCGACACTGAGGGCGTCCGGATTATTCAAAAACGGTTAATAGCTTTCATATTTAGGGAGGTGTTGAAGGAAACCGGAGAGTTCCATTGTCCTCAATTGCTCCTCCTCAATTACTTGAGAGTTTTTTTCCCTAACAATGCATGTAAATGACTTTGTGGTTGAGAATGATGTTTTAAGTTTGCTTCTGAATGTTATGTCTAAGATCAATGAGTACATTGTGTGTCTGTGTATGCTATGCCTGTGCTTGATCACTTTGTTTCTAGCGTTTTCACTGCCGCGGCAGGACCGCGGCCGCGCCGGGCATTGTTACCCTGCCGCACGGCTGCTGCGACAGCGGAAACGGTAGTTTCCGCTGCCGCGGCAGCAGGCGGCAACAACGTCGCCCTGCCGCACTGCTGCCGCAGCAGCAGATACCTCTGTTTTCGCTGCTGTGGCAGCAGGCGGTAGCACTGTCGCCCTGCCGCACTGCTGCCGCGGCAGCGGAATCAGTCATTTCCGCTACCGAGGCAGCAGGCGGCCGCAACGTCGCCTTGCCGCACGGCTGCCGCGGCAGTCGAAACGTCCGTTTCAGCGGCCGTGGCAGCAGGCGGCACTACCGTAGCCCTGCAGCACTGCTGCTGCGGCAGCGGAATCAGCCATTTCCGCTGCCGCGGCAGCATGCCGCCTTGCCGCACGGCTGCCGCGGCAGCCGAAACGTCTGTTTCAACTGCCGTGGCAGCAGACGGCACTACCGTAGCCCTGCAGCACTGCTGCCGCGGCAGCGGAATAAGCCATTTCCGCTGCCGCGGCAGCATGTCGCCTTGCCGCAATGCTACCGCGACAGCAGAAACGGTTGTTTCTGCTGCCGCGGCTGCAACGCTTTCCTAACACAGCATTTGTGCAGACGGTTCCAGGTGTAGAAACCGTCTGTACAAATAATTTCTGCAGACGGTTCTGAAAATGGAACCGTCTGTACAAATGCTATTGAAGTACTGTTCAATGCATTTGTGCAGACGGTGGTTTGGAGCCGTCTGTAAAAATGCTACGGAGGTACTGTACCAGAGAGTAGTACAGACGGCTCGTGTGTGGAGCCGTCTGTACTAAGTATTTGTATAGACGGTTCAATAACCGTCTGGACAAAGTTCATTTGTGCTGACTGTTTGGTCCAGACGGTTCGGAAAACCGTCCCGCTCGGTGTTTCCGAAACCGTCTGGACAAATGATTTCTGTAGTGGTGACGAATCTACAAGAATGTTAGATGGTCATAATAGTATGTGAACTCCGACGTATAAGTGGATTTGCATGTTCCATTATGGTTCACCACATTCTTAGACGCCACGGTGAAGAAGGGGGCGAGGGCGGTGGGGGAGGCCGGGGTGCAGAGACGCCGTGGGGGTGTGGTTTGCAGATAAGCTTGAGGTATGTTGGACCGGATGGTGTACGTGGATAGAGGTGACATAATCTAATGGTGGTTGAGGAGTTCGCTTTTGCCCCAGGTTTGACGTCCGATATCCAGAGGGTTTCCCGAAATTAAATTAAAATTTAGTGGAGTTAATTACGTTAAATTTATTAAGTACCATAATTAAACGGCGTATTTGGTGTAGGGAGTATCAACCAATCGTAACTGATTTGCTCCATTTGGGTAGAAAGAGGTTTTTGTAGTCCAAGGGGCCTGTTTTGGGTTGCTGCTCTGAGCTGGTGCAATCTGCAGGTTAGTTACGCAGTTAGGAAAAAACTTCAATAGTGCCAGCAAGATTTTGTTCACATCTAAAAATGATACTTTGAACTGACTAATAAAATTTATCTAGAACCTATATAACGCTAGTGTAACCTGATCTTCCGCCCTGATCTTGACTTGATTTTATCAGAAATTGCACGGCGACAATGGCGGCGCAGGAGATCTCTCTAGACGAGCCTCTACTCCCGAGTAAAGATGAGCAAGGGAGTCTGCAAGACGACGGTGGTAACGACACGGAGGCGCAACTCCTCCCTCCTCGCAACTCCGGCACTTCTTTGTCGAGGAGCTGCCTTAATCTCAGCAATGTAATTTCAGGCACGACTAGTTCCTCCAACATATCCTATCAATGTCTACCAATGTTCTTCCCAGCAACTGACTGATCTCTTCTTCCTTTCAGGAATCGGGATGCTGTCAATCTCGTACGCGCTCTCCCAGGGCGGGTGGCTCAGCCTGGCGCTGTTCGCCCTCGTCGGCGCCATCTGCTACTACACCGGCAAGCTCATCGACCGCTGCATGCTCCATGACGCCGTCAAGAGTTACACGGACATTGGCCACCTCGCCTTCGGGCGCCACGGCCGGAGAGCCATCGGCGCCATCGTGTACGTCGAGCTCTACCTCGTCGCCATCAGCTTCCTCATCCTCGAGGGCGACAACCTCGACAAGCTCTTCCCCGGCGCCAGCGTCGACGTCGCGAGCTACCGCGTGCACGGGAAGCAGCTCTTCGTGCTCGTGGCGGCCGCCGCCATACTCCCCACGACGTGGCTCGAGGACCTCAGCGTGCTCGCCTACGTGTCCGCCGTCGGGCTCGTCGCGTCGGCGGCCTTGACGGCGTCCCTGGCCTGGGCCGCCATCGACTCCGAGAAGGGCTTCCACGTGAACGGCAGCAGCGTCTTGAACCTAAGCGGGTTGCCCACCTCCCTCAACCTTTACTTCGTCTGCTTCTCAGGCCACAGCGTCTACCCCACGGTGTACTCGTCCATGAAGAAAAAGAAGGATTTCCCCAAGGTATGTATTAATTAAAGCATCCGGGCTAATGCACTTGGATTGATCTGCACAATGATAATTGATCACTTGATTCATTTCCATTGATCCCAATCTGCAGGTCTTGTTGATCTCTTCTGTGCTGTGTAGCCTGAACTATGCACTCACGGCAGTTCTGGGGTACCTGATATACGGCGAGGATGTGCAATCGCAGGTGACGTTGAATCTGCCCAAGGGGAAGATGTACACCAAGATCGCCATCCTGACAACTCTGATCAACCCGCTGGCGAAGTACGCGCTCGTCATCCGGCCCATCGCGGAGGCGATAGAGGCGAAGCTGCCCCTGCCCGAGAGGGGGCTGAATAGGGTACTCATCAGCACCACCGTTCTTGTCAGCACAGTGGTGGTGGCGTCCACGGTGCGGTTCTTCGGCTACCTCATGTCGTTCATAGGATCCTCCCTCAGTGTCGCCGTCGCCGTCCTGTTTCCCTGCCTGAGCTACCTTAAGATTTACATGCCCGGAGGAATTCCCCGTTGCGAGGTCGTGGCCATCATCGGCATACTGGTGATTGGAGTGTGTGTCGCTGTTGTAGGCACCTACACGTCCTTGCACAAGATTATAGGTGCATTCTGACGGTAATGATTTTCCCCGTTTGCTTGTTGTAACAGCCCAAGTCCATGTCATGAGTTAAGGCAATGAAACATTGGACTGAAATTAAATACAACTTTCCAATCTTTTTTTTTGACAAAACAACTTTCCAATCTTGGATGCACTAAAACTTGCTCAAGATCATCTCATGCATTGCACTAAAAAGTGCCCAAGATAAAAAGCCATGTGCATCTTATGATCTCATGTACATCAGCATTTAGTAATAATTCAGTTGTCATTTAACCCCAGATGCAGTCTAAATAAATTGATAGTGAAACCAAATGAAACTTTTTAAATGATTTCAAATGATTTGGTATTTGAGTTAAGTGTCAAGGTTCAAAATTCACTAAATGGCAGAGCTGTAGGATAATGTATTGGTGGTGATTCCTTGATGGGTCTGTAATGAAAATTTATATGTAAGCCCTATAGGTTAAGGTGTGTTCATATATGGACTTTCATGATTTATGGAGTCACTATTTAGCTGCCTACGGTTCAAAAACATATTTGGACAAAATTGGATAATGAATCTATTCGACAACCAAATACAAATTAGTTGACCTAGGAAAATTTGCATGGCTCTTACCTATATATTATGAATTTCCTCGGTGGATTCTCTCATATTTAAATGCCTAGATCTGAACCGAGATATCAATATAACCTCAAATTTGAATTTATAAATGAAGAAAAACGGAATTAAAGATGTAAGCCTCCTATGGACAATCAGACTCCATAATTGCGTTCGTATCATCGAGATAGTCAAAATGTACTATTTACTCATCCGAATCGAAGCTCGTATGCAAGTACTAGGGTTTTGACAAGTCGTAGGGCTGAGATAATTCAAAAATTAAAATAAAAAGATGTATATAGGGGGCCAGCGGGCAAACCCTAGCTACCACTGCCCCTGCTCCCGTGTGCCCCGCTTGGCCCATTGGGCCGAGGCCACTCGCCCGCCGCCGCCGCTCTCGTTGGAGCCGCCATAGTCACCGCCTCCGGCAAGCCGGCCACTCCTTGACGCGTCGCCACTCCTGGTTCGCTCCTCCACCGCCTCCCCTCTACACCATCAACTCGCAACTGACGCCGCAGCACCTGCTCGAGCCGCCCGCCGGCATGGTCAGCCGCTGCTTCCACTCTTCCGCTACTCCTCCCATGCTGCTGCTAGCTGCTGCACGGCAGCTCGCTGCCACAGCCGCCGCAGCTGGCTGCCCCTGCGGTGCCACTGCTGCCGGGCGCCACCACCAACCAACACCTCCTCCGGCAAGCCGCCTCCCCATCGCCTCGTGTCCTCCTCCGCCGCGTGCCCCCATGCGCCCGTGCGTCTACGCATCGCGTGGGCCGGCATGGCTACCGTTGCCTCCCGGCTGGCGAGCAGCATTGGCCACTCGCGACAGTAGCCGGCGTGCCATTGTCGGCAACCCTCCGATCGGCCAATTGCCCGCGCGCTCCCTGTCGTGCATGCACGCACGCGCGTTGCTGCCGCGCCGCTCCGGAGCTCCTCCCCTACCGTGCCGCCTCCATAGCCTACTGGCTGTGATGAGGAGAGGGAGAGAAATAGGAAGAGGAGGCAGCTGTGTTGAAGGAGGAGGAGGAGAACATCGAGAAGAAGGAGATGGCGGCGCCCGCTGCCTAGGACAAGAAATGGAGCTAGCTACCCCGGAAGGAGACGCAGAAGAAGTAGAAAAGATGGTATCATCCCAAGGTTGAACCGCAACCCCACCATCATCTTCGTCAGATTCTTCGCATATTCACCTCAAGGGTATTGAACCAATAAACTATTTGTGTGCGACGATATGTGATATGGATGTGAGGACTCCAGACGATTTGGGTAACTTTGTAGAAGTGCATGTCATAGGTTAGGTAGCTAGGCTGAATGTTCGGGGATCCATTCGGTGGCCTTTCGTCACTTGTCCTGCATTGGCCCCAAAAGATGAATCAATGGCCTTACTGAAACCTTCGTTTAGTGTGCTTGTATGCATGTCTCCGATGAGCAGTCTGGGAGATAAGGCCTAGACCCCGCTGCTGTCCGGATCATGTTAAATGTAAAATATGCAACTTTAGTTAATGCAAATGGCTATGTTAATGCGGGAATTAAATTACTAACCTTGTATGAAAATTATTGCATGCATTTTATAGAACCCTGAGGAGCCGAACCATAATATTATCAACGTCATTTTAGTGTATAAGTCGTGCATGTCATATATATGAAAATTTCGAATCTTAAAAAGCCACTTGAATAATAATATACCGTGGTAGGATCTTTAAAATCATAACTATTATGAAATTATTATGCTGAATTAGCTAATTTAGCCTTCATCCTTAAATTACAAAGTTATTATATCTCCCTTAATCGCATATCTGAAGTCATGCATTTTATTCATGTTAAATATTCATCCATGTCATTTCCATGAAACATACTAGTCTGAAAAAGGACTTTTTTGATCTAGCAAAAAAAAAGATATACAGTTGGTAAAACGGAACACTTAACAACGCATCTTCACAGACCAAGAACTACGAGATCACCCCTTTCATTCTAGGGTGACGGAGGGATTGTACAATTCGAGCCTTTTTTCATGCTTTTCTCGGCGGTCATGGGATAAGTAAGCAGTTTCTTTTAGTTGTATCGACCCAGCCGCTCACTAATTGATCTTTACGGTGCTTTCTCTATCAATTTGAGAACTTTATCCATAGAGAAAGATAGATTTTGAAAGATAGGTATTATGATTAGTTCTTTTCTTTACTATCTACCGTCTTTCTATTTTTTTTAGTTATTCACTAGAGCAATTATATATTGAAGTGTAGGCAGTCCGCATCTTCACAGACATGTCTATTTCACCGAGCCTCTCTCCGAGACTGCTTAGTAGAGAATTGGGAACAAGAAGAAAAAGAGGAGGCTCGTGCTCCGGGCTATATATCGTCGCGGAACTCCGGTCATTGAATCAAATTAACCTTAATGAATAACTAATGATTTTCTAACCGCATGGATAAGCTCACATTAACCCGTCAATTTATTTCTTGAAGCTTGATTTCCCCCCCAGATGAACCATATAGCCAAGAGAAACCATGAACCAGAATAGAAGAGCTTGCCCCACCCACTCGTAGTCTCTCTGAAGGATGAGAACCCACTATGTAGCATCTACATCGATAATTCAAGCATTGTATACGTCATTAGTCCGATTCTTTGTAGGAACTACCCATAATAACGATTACCTATAGGTGGAAAAGGGCGCGTTATCGATGTGAAATGGATCCAGAGGGACCCCCTCAACATAATGGTTCATGTATATATTTTACAGAAACGTGAAATCAAAGTTGGGGATAAAGTAACCAGAAGACATTCAGTCTTAAATTCCATTTTTAATAATAGTATACCTTGTTGACATCTAAAAGATCACAACTTGCACACTTTAGAAATATCACATGTACCTCATAGATGCTACTAACCAATTAACCTGCCAATCTGAAATTCAATGTGATGTATTAGCTAATTGAGCTATTGTCCTTAACTATGGAACTATACCTACATCCATGCCTTAGTTGCATATTACATATCATGCATGCATCCATATTATAGACTTATCCATGATTAACGTTATATCTCAACTCAAAATAAACCAAATGTGGAATGAATAGAAGCATGCTTAGGTTAATTCTATACTCCAATTTAATTCATCATAGTCGCATTACATACATCTTTACATTGTTTAAAACTAGTTTCTTTGATTTGATTTGCTCTTTTGGAGGTTATTTGCATCTTATTGATGTTTCGACTATCCGATTTCCTCATGAGCGAATGTGGGATACATTATGCATCTTCAACCAGCTTGAAGGCAAGCATGCAGCTTGGGAAATATTCTGATTGATTTATCCTATCGTTTTGATATTGAATGACTGTGCATGTTTACATGAATTGTTCATTATGGATTAATGCTTATGGTGGTCTTCCTAGCACGATTAGGAGTTAACTAGGCCTGTCTACATGATTTGTTTATTATGAATTAATGCTATGGTGGTCTTCCTAGTATGATTAGGAGTTGTTTGCCATTCATGATCAGCAAGGTTATGACATTTAAATTGACTAATCAAATACTGGAACACTTAATATGCGAGATGGGAGAGACAGGGGCTAATACCAACAGATGAATCGTTTGGTGGATATAACCCAGTCGATACCGGTGCCGTTGAATTTTTCCCTTCACCCACAGTGGGAGTGTTACCGACGACACTTGGGAATAGTCATATCCAGTCAGATGTGACTAACAACCTATTGGGACGCTTACCGTATGTGGATGGTGGGATAATCCATCTTCAACTTGACAGTTGTAAGAACCTGGTTTCAACTACCAGACCCCCCCTGTGTATATCCTCGTCAGTCCAGGATCACGCTGATGATACACAGTCGAAATGAATAACATCGCATGCATTCAAAGTTTTAAAACTTAACTTGAGTACAATATGCCACATGGCTTACAAAGTACTATGTCTTAACGACATTTATTACATCAGAGGCAAAACAGCGGAAATAAAAGCGAAGCGGCTCCATCCGTACCACAGGCAAATTGACGGAAGCCCACGCGACCTATTCTTCGGGATCATCATAGAAGAAGTCTTCATCGGCTCCTTCTTCAGCATACTCATCTACACATCACCACGAAACACATGCACGTTGAGTACTTCGCGTACTCAGCAAGCCACCTGGCAGCAGATGGTCCTACCGAACTATATGCAAGACCTCAAGGAAGGCTTTAGAGCTTAGTTGCGTAAAGCAATCTTTAGTTGAATTACTTTTAATAAATTCGAAGGCATTGTTTTGATGTAAAACAGTTTTATTATCAGGGGTATTTTCCAGCGTGTGGTCCTCGACCTACACCTTCGAGCAAGGAACTCCTGCCTTAGCTCGGCCATAGGTTTCATCAGCATAGGGGTAGAGGGAAGTAGCAAGGGGGAGAGGGCCAGGTCCTTTTCATCCAGAATGAGTCATGTGCTGTCCATAACCGTGGACACGGCTAATCGATTAGTTTTAACTCTGCAGAGTGTGTACACTTTACCCACACGACACAATCTCGTCTTGTTGCCACTGACCGTCGCCAGCATAGTACACACTCATCGGTGTACCGGCAGGGAGATTGTGACGAGGTCTTTTAGCTAGATCCCCCTAAGGTGTGACGTGCCCACCGGGTATGGCCCGAAGTCGAGAGTACATCCCCGCACTCCGTTCCCCCCATCTGTGCCGAGGGTCCTCGTCGCTACGTCCACCCCTTCTGCGGTACGGCAACATCGGCACCAAAGGCTGACTAACCTACTTGACCAAGCCATTGCCCATTTAGCGTGTGGTTGCACTGTGGTCACAATTTCTCCAACTTCAAGACTTCGGCCTTATGCGGTACGGACGACCAATGGTTCTTTTCAACCGGCCTTCTGCGGGTAGGACAACCATATGCTCCTTCATCACATGATCCAGCTGTCACCCGCACCATATTAGATGGTAAATTTCACCCAGAGTAGAGTAGGAAGAATAGAGAGAGAGGGAAAACATCGGGCACCCGGCCCTAGCTCAGCGAGCTCAACAAGTTTCAACAAGGATCATCGATCTGATATTTATTCCTCCGTAGAGGCAAATCAAAACAACCTAAAGATGTATTTAAGCATGGCTAAGCATATCTCTACTCTATTCAGAATAAAACCTATTATTCTACTCAGGGTATCAAATAAAAAGGCGACAACGGATAAAGGTAAAGTTGTGTCAATCGACACGCTAGCTACTGGATTAAAACAGCATGCATGTTTATAAACAATAAAATATAATGACTTTGAAAATATAGGATCAAATATGATCAAGAGGAAGTGGCATGCCTTCGTGGTAGAACTCTCCCTCTTCAGCTGCTTCGGTTGCCGGGTCGGTCTCTTCACTTCCTATTGACGCAACGCAACGAGCAAAGATAAATAAACAATCAACTCCAGGAAAGCATTCCGAAAAGCAACACGAGAGAGAAGCCCGACGAAGGTAAGGTGAGGTGGAATGGAACGATGGCGCGATAGCGTCATCGCGAAGAAAGAATGGTCTTCTAGGGTCGGCCATAACCATAGACATATATATATAGCATCCCTTACCGGGTATATTTAATAGATAGTTAAAATATATACACACATACACCTTAACATGCTAGTAATCATAATAACTGGACAAACAATTCACAATTAACCATAAATAAATATTTAGGTGAATCATAAATATTTATTATGGTTAACAACAGTAAGAAAATAGATTATCAACATATAACTAGATTTACATATGCTTTTCTAATATTTTAAAGGCTAGAAATTAAGCTAAATTATTTTCTCTACTACTAACAAGAGCTAACTAAGCATGAAACATCTTGGGACATGTTAACAGTACTGGAACCGTACCAAAAATAATTTAATAATAATTTCTAATCTAGACATTATTTAATTAAAGCATTTTCTAGCATTTCTAGTGTCACAATAAATAGAAAAATACTAATTATCATCAATAAATCATACCATTGGACTAACATCTTATATTACCAATTCCAGAGACATTTCATGTTCAACAATGTTCTGGAAATATATTTTAACCAATTAAAACTATTTTTCTAAGCATGGAAACCACCTAAAAATATAGTAAAGCATTATTTAATTAAGCTAAATGGGTTTTCATTACATGACAACATTCACATAACATTATAAGATTTATTGGGTACTGGAAATTAATTTTTAGAGGCTAACACAGATTTATAAAGGACTTATTACTAGAAACAGCATTTAAATAACAATTTTAAATAGATCTAGAACACTTCTTGATTTCTATAGCTTTAACCTTTGCAGATAAAATATTTTAATTTACATGGTAAATGAGTTCTAGGGTTCTCTGATCCTAGACAAATTGGATAAAAATAACAGAGAAGATTTCTATTTTGAATAAATGAAACAAAGCTTATTTTAATTCTAGGAAATTCTACACATGTCCAAAAATTATGAAAATTTCCAGAACTACTCCTTAGCATACTAATGATCTACAGAAAAAGATTCATCTCCAAATAATCAACCAGTATAAAGATATCACGAAATTTTCTCAAATTTCGTACTAATTTAATTATAATTCAAAATCCGACGGTCGGATTAAAAATCCGATTGCACCGTTGGATTCGTGGGGTTCCAAGGGTTCCATTTTAATCATAAGATCACAGATCGGACAAGGCTTGGTTGGATTCCAAAAATTGGGTGGAAGGTTGGAGTAGGGTCTACTGTTCACATACTGTTCATGCTACAGTACAGAGGCACAATTTTTGGAGATTCAAAGGTTAATGGTGGCACATTGAATGAATATTGGCTAAAATTGGTGGAGGGGAAAAGATCCACGGGTTGAGGGAAGACTACCTCGGTAGGGGATTGGAAAAGTGCTCACTGTGGGTGGAGAAACAAGAAAAGGGAAAGATCGCCGGAGTTGGGGAGGAGGTCGCCGAGGTTGGAGAAGACGCTTGCGGTACGGTCGGAGGAGAGGAAGAAGCTCCCGAAAACTTGCGGTACGGTTGGTGTAGGGGACGAAGCTCGCCCTTTGTTGGGGTAGAAGATGCGCGTCGACGTGAGGAAGCTCCTCGTGGTGGCTCCTCGGTGTGGGGGGGCGTCGTGGTGGCCGGAATTGCTCGCCGGAGTTCCGCCAGAGTTGGAGAAGATGAGGTGGAGGAGAGAAGCAAATTTTGGTGGGAAGGCAAAGGGAAGAAATATGGGGAAGAGGTCCCTTTTTATAGAGCAAAAGGAGGGAGAGGAAGAGGAAAGAGCACCAAATAATGACAATTAGGATGGAATTATGGAAGAGGAAAAGGCAGCACTAATTAACAGTAATTAACAGAGAAAAATAAAGAAGGAAATCAATCACTGAATTAAGAAAGAAAAAAAAAGACGAACCGATGGAAAAGAATTCCAATCGGCGGCAGACTAATCACACGGCCACCTGCGTGAGGCGGACTGCATGCATGCATGTGGGGCCCACAAGACTTTTTTTTATTTAATCATTTTCGGATTAAATTAGTAGAGAAAAAGAAAGAAATTCAATACTGGTTTAAATGGGCTCCAAAAATTATGAAAAAAATTCAGTAAATTAATTTGAATATGGGGAATTCAATAAAAATATTTTTGAAGCTATTTTTCAAATGATGATCTAATTAAAAATCAAAAACACTCTTTTTGCTCTCAAATTAATTCATATAGTTGAATTAATTTGAAATAAAATCCGATAAAAATATTTTTAACGTATATTACATAGTTGCACATCCTTCTTTCCTTTTAAATTTTTTTTTCAAGCCCCAAAAATTGAGGATGTTACAACAGTAGAGTCGGGAACTAGGGGCGTAGCCCTATTCCTGGATTTTTCCTTTATGTCGGGTATGACTTAACGATGTTGAAATGGAAATTGTTGTGATGATTGTTCATAGGTGTACAGATCTGAGAATGGATTGGATTGAATTATTTATCAAGTGGTTAACTTAATTTAAATGAATATGCCATGTTATGTTTAACTTGAGCTAAATCGCTTGTGTAGTCATTTATTATTCCATGTCATGTTTAAGTTAATTGGAATAAGCATATAACGCATCTTGCGAGTACGAAATTACTCATTGGAATTCAATTCTTGTAGTTGATCCTAGTGTAGGTGAATGTTATGATCCCGATTATGTCGAGAACGTTAAGTAGCTTACTCGGTTTACCTAGGTTGTCTTCTTGTGGGTTATGTGGCTTTTGTGAGATAGCAATGGTTGTCATCTCGGATATTTTGTATATGTTTTCGCTGATGTTCTGTATAACTTTTTTGATGTGAACAACCTTCGAGTCATGTTGGTTGTAAAATATTTAACTGCCTTTTATATGGGATGTGATCTATGTAACTTGTAATCTTTCCTTTAGTGTTTGAGTTGTGATATGCAAGTCGTTATTGTGGCACCCCATATATCATATGTGTATGCTTTTGAAATATGGGGGCAGCCATGAAAAATCAGAGTTGTTCTCATGTTCATCAAGTGTGGTGGTTAAGGTGGAGTGACCCGCTAACTATGATGCATGGGTCAGCTAGACGTGGTGTGGATGATTGTACCACTCTCGAGCGATCCACTAGCCTTATGGCTAGGTTAGGGTGAGAGTACAATTGCTAAGCTCCTCCAAGATTATCTTACTTAATGTATTTAAGAAGGACGTTGATTCTTTACAAGACTTTGGAAATGGCTTAGCCAACGATGATGCATACACCTAAGATGCGTATGAGAGTTTACTCAGTGTCGGATTATCTAACGATGAGAAAAGTATGTATTTTTACATGTATGGTATGTTGAATAATTATTTAAGTATTCAGATGATACATCAAACAAAAAACAAGTGTAATTTCTGATTTGTTCGTGTGTTTGAGAAACGTAATGCAATTTTGAGGAAGAGTTACCTGTGGCTATTTATTTCTTTTCATTCTTGGAATGCACGTAGATGATCACTAGTTCACTACTATCAAGTGTGTTTGCGTTTTCTAGTCGCAGAAGGAAGAAATTGGAACATGAATGCTGAAACAATAAGACCTTTATTCAAGCTTTTAAGGACACCCACGGGCAACAGAGCACAAAAGGATCTGCGTCTTTACCACAAAGGGTTCGTGGGTCGATACATGGAACTTGATAAAAGCAACTGCTTGAAACTTCATGACCAGCGTAAACAGTAGGGAAGAACCATGCGGCAGACGTCCGACCGAAGACCGGATGCCCCCGCAGCCCTCAGATCAAATCGTTGTGTAGTGTCGGATTCTTTCTCCATACAAAATATATATTTTTTCTGGCGACCCCACCACTGTATCACTACCAGTAAGCAAGCCCCCAATAACCTACCCCACCCTCCCTCCGGCAACACAGAATGATCTCACAAAAATTTCAAGAACTTTCAGACATGTTTTGTACAAATTTCACAGACATTTTATCAAAGTTTTATTTGGTTCTTACATGTTTCAAAGAAATTTCAAATGATTTAAGCAAATTTCATAGTGACTTAATATAAATTTCAAGAATTGTTCCAAATAAATCTCAGTTAACTTTCAAGCCCGCTTCACAGAAATTTCACGAAGGTTTTATTGAAGTCTGCATCAGTCTTTTGCATGTATCAAATAACTTTCAAATGGTTACAAACAAATTTCACAAACGGTTTCAAACAAATTTCAGCAAATTTTCAAGATGGTTTCACCGGTGTTTCACAAATTTTGAGTACACTTTGATCAGTTTCAAACATATATCAAATAAATTTTAAGCATGTTTCGCATGAATTTTACCAAGATTTTAGCACAGTTTGATTAGGTTTCAAACCATTTTAATGCTTCTGTTAGTGCAACATAAAGTAATACACCGGTCCAACACAAGAGATCACTGGGACTCCAACCTTGGCCAAGCCCCTCCGTCGTTCTGTCACCTCAAGCGTCCAGATCACCATCGTCCTGCAAGAAGGTGGTATAGATCTAGATGAGGCGAGCTGCAGACGACCTCGCTAGCGCTTGGGACGATTACAAGGATGATCAGCCTTCCGCCACCTTGCCATCGTGTTGCTGTAGCTTGCCGCCCGCCGGTGCTTGCACCTACATCCTGCCGTTGCCCCTTGCTCCAGCAGCCGCTGGCCCACCACGCCGCTAGGCTGCCACCACCGTGGCCCAAGATCCAATGACCCGAACCCCGTAGGGCTCAGATCCGGTCACCACTACTCCCCCGACCGATCACGTTGCTCGAACTGCTAGCTCGAGCCAGCGTATTCCGTCAACCGCTCCGGCGATCAAACACAACACGAACTCGTGGAGACTCAGGAAATTTGTGCCGTGTAAAACGTTCGGCTTTTCTCGTCTTTCTTCTCTCCTTTTATTCACCGTTTTCAGAACCAGAAAGACCGCCTCGTGCGGCATGGATCCGGCACGATCGCGCCATCCCACGATCACGAAATACATGCCACGACGGGGCAGCCACTAACTAGGTTTAGACGCGGAACGTACGTGCCCCAAACTCCTATTCTACACGTGCATGTGTCACAGGCGATCGCATGCACGTTAGCTACTTATTTGCAAAGGGAAACAAAGCAGGATATCTAGCCTAGCTCAGGGTTTATCTGACAAATCACTCCCTAAACCCTGAGCACTTACTGGATTTTGACAACGCCGATTTTAGCCCGGAGTTCCTGAAACTTGACGCGGCCAAGCGCCTTTGTCAGAATATCTGCGAGCTAGCCGTCGGTGCCGATGAACACAACCTCAACACGTCCGTCTTCAACGCACTCCCGAAGAAAATGAAACATTGTGTCTATGTGCTTGCTGCGGTCGTGGAAGACGGGATTTTTGCTGAGGGAGATCGTGGATTTGTTGTCCACTTTGAGGACGATGCGCTCGGCTTCCTTGTTCTGCAATTCGCCGAGGAGCCGAGCTAGCCAGACGCCCTGGCATGCCGCCATTGCCGCGGCGATGTACTCCGCTTCGCAGGAAAAAAGCACAACCACTTTCTGCTTCTGCGATTGCTAGCTGATGGCACTCTGACCTAGGAAGAAGAGGACGCCGGTGGTGCTTTTGTGGGTGTCGACGTCGCCTGCCATGTTGCTATCGCTATAGCCGACCAACACAGCGCCAACGCTCCTCCTCACGTAGCGACACCTGTAGTGCTGCATTCCGGCGATGTAACGGAGAATGTGTTTCACGGCGGCAAGGTGCTCGGTGGTGGGAGCCTCCATGAAACGGCTCACATACCCCACTAAGTAGGCGATGTCCGGCCTCGTGTGCACCAAGTACCGGAGACTACCCACGATGCTCCGGTATGCCGTCGTGTCCGTTGCAGGTGCCGTGCTCACTTTGCTCAATTTGAAGCGCGGTTCCATAGGCATGTGGCAAGGGTTGCAGCCCTCCATGCCGCTCCTTGTCAGGATCTTTGCGGCGTAGGCGGCCTGGTTGAGGGAGATGCCATCGGTGCCCTGCTTCACCTCAATGCTGAGATAGAAGTTGAGTAACCCAAGGTCACTCATCCGAAAGAGTTTCTTCATCTCCTTCTTGAACCGCGTGATCTCGATCTTGTCGTTGCCGGTGATGATCAGATTGTCGACGTACACGCCGACGAGCAGACGCGCCGTCCCGTTGCCGCGCCCATACACAGCGTGCTCCGACGCGTTCCGACTGAACCCAAGCGACAGTAGGCAGCTGTCAAGCTTGGCGTTCCATGCACGAGGAGCTTGGCGTAGCCCGTACAACGCCTTGTCGAGGCGCATCACCTTGTTCTCCTCTCCGTTAACGACAAAGCCGGGAGGCTGGGAGACGTACACCTCCTCCTGCAGCTCGCCGTTGAGGAAGGCGCTCTTCACATCCATGTGATGGATTGGCCATCCTTCATGCGCGGCGAGTGCGATCAGCAGACGCACGGATTCGAGGCGCGCCACCGGCGCAAACACCTCGTCGAAGTCCACTCCCTGCCGCTGGACATACCCCTTCGCAACGAGCCATGCCTTGTGCTTCAGCACGTCACCGTTGGCGTCCCGCTTTAGCTTGTACACCCATTTTAATCCAATGGGTTTGTGTCCTGCAAGGAGATCAACGAGCCGCCAAGTACGATTCTCGACGATGGAGCTCATCTCCTCGTCCATGGCGCGGCGCCAGTTGTCGTCGTCCTCAGCCTCAGCGAACGTGCGAGGCTCGTCGATCTCTCCGAGATGGAGCTCGTCGCCGTGCGCTGCCATCAAGTAGTCGTCGTAGTAGGGATTCGGCTGTACGATGCCATCGCGTGCACGCATGGTCATCGGGTGCGCCGCACGTGGCGGCAGCGCGGCGTCGCGCTCTGCACTGCTGTTGGGTGTCGCTGCCGGTGCTACCATGGCAGCGTGTTGTTGGCGCAGCAACTCCTATCGTGGCAGCCGAAGTAGGTGATTTCGTGGCAGCCATTTCCCCTGGTGTGGCAAAGTTTTTCTGCCCCGCGACAGCAATTTCTCCTGCCATGGCAGGACTTTTGCTTCCCGTGGCAGCGCTCGACGTTGTGTCCGACACCGTGTAGGAGAAGTAGTCGACGGTGAATGCGCCGTCATTCGGCGCTCCTCCTTGCTTCTCCCAGTCCCACCGCGCGCTCTCGTCGAAGACCACGTCGCGTGTGACGTGGACGCGGTTGCGGACAGGGTCGTAGACGCGATACGCCGTTGATCCGGGCTCGTACCCAAAGAGCACCATCAGTGTGCTCCGATCGTCGAGCTTCGCCAGGTGTGGTTTAACCACCTTCACATGCGCCACACAGCCAAAAACACGCAGATGACTCACATCGGGTTTGTGGCCGTGCCATACCTCGTAGGGCGTCATGCCGTCGACGCTCTTCGTCGGTGACCGGTTGAGGAGATAAACGGCGGTAGTTACTGCCTCACCCCAGAACCTCACCGACACTCCCTTCACCTTCATCAGGCTCCTCACCGTCGCGACGATCATCTGGTTGCGGCGCTCCACGATGCCGTTCTGCTGCGGCGAGTATGGAGTCGTGAGCTGTCGCCCGACGCCCTCGTCGGCGCAGTACACGGTGAACGTCGCCACTGTGAACTCCCCGCCGCGGTCCGTGCGGAGTAGGCGCAGCTTGCGCCCCGTCTCCACCTCGACTCCGGCCTTGAAGCGCTTGAACGCCGTCGCCGCCTCGTCTTTCGTGGTGAGCAGCGTGAGCCACATATAGCGGCTTTGATCGTCGATGAGGAGGAGGAAGTAGCGCCGTCCGGCGGGTGTCGCCGGTGCGATGGACCGCACAAATCTCCGTGCACGAGGTCCAGGAGCCCTTTTGCGCGTCCTCTCGCTGCCTGCGGGAACGGGGCGCGGCGCTGCTTCCCGGCGAGGCAGCTCTCGCAGAGCTGGTCGACTTGTTCGATCGCTGGCAGGCCACGCACCATCTCACGGCGCGCAAGCTTATGGAGGGCATCGAAGTTCAGATGCCCGTACCGCTCGTGCCACCTCCAGGCATCGTCGCCGATGCGTGCAGCGAGGCACACCGACTGTGCAACGTCGAGCTTGACGACGTACAGGCGGTTCCGTGTGCACTGCACCTTCGCGAGGAGACGACGCTGCCGGTCGCGGAGACGAAGGACGCCGCTCTCGATGAGGATCTGGCAGCCATTCTCGTCCAGCTGCCCAAGACTGACGATGTTGCTGCACAGTCGCGGGATGTAGTAGATATCGGTGAGGGCGCGATGCTCGCCGTTCCGGCACGCGAACAGGATCGTGCCGCGCCCTTGGATGTCCACCACCGAGCCGTCCCCAAACTTCACCGTTCCGGTGATGGCGGTGTCGAGCTCGGCGAAGACGGCCTTGTAGCCGGTCATGTGATTGCTGGCGCCGGAGTCCAGAAACCACGAGTCGTCGTGGTGTACCTCCTTCGCTAGGTACACGCGCTCCTCGACGAGTGTGACGCGCTTTGCAGCGCCGGTCACAAGCGCCGTCGGTGTGTCGACGCGCGCCATCAGCTGTGGTGCGTTGGATGGCTCCACCATGGCCATCAGGAGTGCGTGCCAGGAGCAGTGCCGGGTCGTCATCGTCGACCTTGGCAAGGTTTGCCCGTGGCTGCGGCGGCTGCCCCTTGTGTTTTCGCTGCGGCTCCTTGCAGTCCCTGGAGAAGTGTCCCATGACATTGCAGTTATAGCACTTCACCTTGGACATATCGCGCTCTCCGTCGTGCGAATCGCGGCGGTCGTTGTCACACCCGTGCGCCTGCGGCTCGCCACGACGCTTCCCGCTGCCGCCGCTGCCGGAGCCAGGGCCCTGCCCTTGCTCCCGTTGCTTCCTCCGTGCGTCCCACTCCTGTTCCGTGAGAAGCAGATGACCGCCGGCGCTCTTCGTGTCGACAGAGTACCGCTCCTCAGCAGAGCGGAGCCGGCCGACGAGTTCCTCGACCGTCAGGGTGTTGAGGTCGAGAAGTGTCTCGATGGTGCATGTGATCTGCGCGTACCGCGCCGGGACGATGCGGAGGAATTTCTGGACAACGCGCACCTCCTCGACGTTGTCGCCCAGCGACCGGAGGTTGTTGACGAGGCCGGTGATCCGCATCCCGAAGGCATCGAGCGTCTCGCCGTCTTTG
The DNA here is from genome assembly GCA_019208055.1 of Stipa capillata. Classification (NCBI taxonomy): domain Eukaryota; kingdom Viridiplantae; phylum Streptophyta; class Magnoliopsida; order Poales; family Poaceae; genus Stipa; species Stipa capillata. The sequence continues at coordinate 97,881 of JAGXJF010005849.1, read as the reverse complement.
AAGGCGATCTGCTCGAACTCGGTGCGCAAGCGTTGCGCGGTCGCCTCCCAGACGCGGGTCACCCCCATCCTCATCACGCGCACGGCCTCCCAGGCTTCGTAGCGGACTTCTTCACTGCGAGGATGCCGTGCATCTCCGGTGGCACAGCTTGGATCAGCGTGGCGAGTGCTGCCATGTCCTCACGATCAGAGACCATGCCCTCGCCGAGCATGGCTTCCCAGAGTCCCTGCGCACGCAGGTTGATCTGCATGACCAGCGCTCACTCTATATAGTTGGTGGACGTAAGCGTGGGGTAGACGATGGTGCCGCTCCCACCGGCGGACTCCCTGATGACGCGCTCGTGGACGACTACATCATTGCCGCTGCGTCTCACCAGACTGCGCCCGTGGCTCCGCGGCCGGGGTGTCGTGTGCGTCCCTGGTGGCGTCTTGGAGCTGGACTTCTTTCCTTCCGCCGCCCTTTCTTGGCTACCCGCCATGGCCCCTAGTCGTAAACACGGCTCTGATACCAAATGTCAGCCGAGCCAGCGTATTCTGTCAAGCGCTCCGGCGATCAAACACAACGCGAACTCGTGGAGACTCAGGAAATTTGTGTCGTGTAAAATGTTCGGCTTTTCTCGTCTTTCTTCTCTCCTTTTATTCACCGTTTTCAGAACTAGAAAGACCGCCTCGTGCGGCATGGATCCGGCACGATTGCGCCATCCCACGATCACGAAATACATGCCACGACGGGGCAGCCACTAACTAGGTTTAGACGCGGCACGTACGTGCCCTAAACTCCTATTCTACGCGTGCATGTGTCACAGGCGATCGTATGCACGTTAGCTACTTATTTGCAAAGGGAAACAAAGCAGGATATCTAGCCTAGCTCAGGGTTTTATCTGACAGCCACTGCTGCCTTGCCTGCTCTGGCCATGCTAGCCATGCCGCAAGCCGCTGCAGCACCCACCACGCGGCTCATCCACCAGCTCCGGCCGCCACCACTGCCTCGCTTGCTCCAGTCGCACCACTCGCTCCGGTCAACGCCACTGTTGCTCGCTCGCGTGGTCGAGAGAGAGAGAGAGAATGAAAGGAAAACAAGTGGTCAGGTGGATGGACAAGGGATGGATAAGGTGGCAGATACACCTAGATGTTTCTAACAAGTTGGTTGATCTAGACCGTGAGACGGTGATTACGTGGGTGGCTGGATGTGCGTCCGCAGTTTCCCTAAACATTGTCAACTAAACTAGGCACCGGCAAGGCTAGATGTGATAAATGCGATGGCCTGCCTTTCTCAGTCAAAAAGAAACAGAAACAAAAGATTGAAAAAAACAGAAAAAAAGGGTGATGGCCTGGCCTGCCATTTCGTCCGAAAAGACAAAACCGTGAACAAAGCAGTGTGGCTCCAGCTAACAAAGCCGCTTCCTCCTCTTCTGGAGAGTTGATAACTCCTAACAATTTTCCTCTGTTTCTGGCTTTCTTCTGTGATACTTGTATCAAGGTCAGATACAAACACTGCATTCACCAGTAGACAGGTGTTAGATGATGGGGCACGAGTTGCCTTAACAGTGAGTTGCCTGTGACTGAGATCGGAGTTCGTGTTGTAAATGTAGGGTGAGGTATCTAGTGCAAACCCATAACTGAGTACAATCCTGCAAACTCATATATGGGACATAGAATAAGCAGTATGGACTATATGTAAAGGTATAAACAGGGTACTTTGGAATATAGAGAAGCCCTTGCAGTGATGTTGTGTTAATAGGTGGCTGAGTTTCTCAGTTTCTTTTTCTTGGGAGCACAGATTGAAGATTTTGTTGGGCTTAGTGCACAAATGAAAAGGTAGCAGCAGATCATTTATACGAAGAGTAAAATGAATCCATAAATTACATATCACAATATGAGGTCGTGTATGTATACAGATCACAGATAGTCCTGTGCATGAATGGGTAGAACCAGGAGCAAGGCATATGCTACGTTTCTGGTGTTCAAAAGCTGACGCGCCTATCTAAGTTGCATTGTCGCTGAATGACAAGACGATACAGCTCACAGAGCGAATAGCTTGTACTCTAATACAAGCACTAACATGATCAGAGGAGCGCAGTGCGTGATATAAACAGCTCCAGCTTCTTTGTAAACTAACATGATCACAGGATTCCAGAGAAGCTTGTATGATACAAACTAACACGATCAGAGAATGTTCTAAGGAAACAACTAGCAGTAAGAGGCTAAGAGCTAACAACAGTAGATTCTGGAAGACGAGTGCTGAAAGTGATAAATATTTTGAAAATGCGAGACTAACTCAAGTCACTGTGTCTGTCATACCTGATTATAAATTGGTTATACATGATAAATAATAAGTGTTGATAGTTTGTAATTAACTACTACTCAGAGTTGCACACACTTTATATAAATGAGGTTTGGCCTAACCTCTGAATCGTCGTATTCTAATCCATCAACAGGGTGCATCAGGCTTGTTAACAGGATTAAGCAGCTTTCTACTATCGACGAGAAAACTTCCTGTGATCTGCAAATGTGACATCCAAAATTTTGAGATTAGCAATGGCAAAACAAACTATCATTAACAGTTAACACAAATAGAATATCAACAATAAGCATGTGATCTAAGCCAGTAACAGGGTGCATCAGGCTTGTCAGAAGGATTTTTAACAAGCTAGCTTAGCTTCACGCTCAAATTATCTACCATTCAGATTACTGACTATATCTACAATTGTCTTCATCGTGGGCAGGAATGCTCTCACTAATTTCCATAACGTCTTCAACATAACTTCAGAAATTCTCCAGATTCCATAATAATCAAGACTTATAAATACCCGGCATGATCTGATAATTTAGGAGTGACAGATTACATAGCTTCACTTGGATGGAAACAGCACATAGTCAAAATATACACGTCAGTAGATAATGTAATAGTCCTATATATTATCCCAACAGTGGATGGGGGTGGGATAGCTGCTTCATTTGGATGGAGAGAGCACACAAATAGAATATGAATTAAGAAGTGTCCTCAACCCAGTTTAGTAGATAAAATAGGCTTCTAAAGGAGATGAAGAGAAAGGTTATAGATCAGTGTGCTTTCACCCCTTGTCTCTTCACTTGTCGAGAGCAAATAGAAGTGAACTATAATTCAGTAAGCAATAAACGAGAAAAGATTATTTTGTCCATTTTTTCAACTGTAGTGCAGGGGGTAACATCACGAAGCAAATAATACCAAAATAATTCATATGCCATTAACATAAAAAGGAGTTGGTCACGTAAAAAAGGAGGGCATATTTCTTGTATTGAGATGCTTCTCTATCAAGTCGAGTGAGACCTGAATCCAGTGAAGATGAATCAGAAAATATTGCAATATCGAGACAATTTATTGGACATTTTTCAACAGATACGATGCTCATCCGTATCCTTTTAAGGCATGAACCACCATATCTATGCCTAGAAATAAAACATATCAGCAAGTGCCAAACGATTTGTTTCACAGAGCAGCAAAAGAAGAAACAAAAGCTTGGAGTTGTCTTTTTCTAGCCTAGCTCAATAGTGAACTGCTGTAAGCTATAGAAACTAACAAGAGCCTTGTCATGCATTCCACTTTACAGAATAGTTTTCAACAGCAACAGAGTGAGATAACTTCATGTTCACGTGCTAGTGGGAGCTCATCGTACTTAATAGAGCTGATGGCCATAACATAGCGAGAAAAAACAAAGTCATGTACCTATTTGGAGTAGAGGAGCAAATTTTCTAGATTAACAATATGCCATTGGCACAGTGAAAGCGAGAAAAAGATGTAACATAGTGGAATTTAAATAGAATAAGCACTCGCAGGATCTCTATACGGGAGGTATATAGGTGTATCCTCCCTTTTTGTGAACACCGCCTTCACAATCACAGGCCCTATGATCACGACCACCAGAACAAGAATGACAACAACACCGCAATCATTCACAAATGACATGGATAAATGAAGAGATGTTGGAATCGGAGGTAGGTGGTTTCTCACCAGGCTTGAGGTGGCAATTGTTGAGGATGACATGCAGGACTTCTCAATGATGAAGCCGGCAACCTCAGTGGGCATGCAGCACGGTGGTGTAGAGGACGGCAATGGAGGGAACCACGTCGTAGAGCATGAAAGTCGGTTCCCCCGCTGTCACAATTAACCTCGATCTCCATCACTAGCTCCGTGCTGGCCTTCTCCTTCCCCAGGCAATGCAAAGTGTGACCGTCCGGCTCCAACAACCACAGCTCGAGAGATCTACAGCTGCTAGGATTTTAAAATCAACCTAAACTTCAACCTGTGAAGGTTTTGCATCAGCGCACCGGCAATGCAAAGTGATGAGATCACTGAGAGTTAATTGGATCTGTAAATGTGCATAAGACTTTTTTTTCTTTGTAAAACTGCATATGTGGACTTCGGAGTGTGGCGAGGAGAATGGCGACAATACGAAGGGCGCAGCAATAAATGACAAGAGGCCGAGTAACCCCACATAAGCAGTGAAGGAAACCAGGCAACCCATAGCCATCTGACAAAGATTGAACGACCCGGAAGGTCTCCAATATGCCTCAATCAGCCCCACGCCTTTTAAACCTAGTAATGCACACTCTTTGCTGAGCAACCAATAGCACTGACACTGAGACAACCCCCCTCGTGGTCAACGTATCAAAGCAAGGTGAATCAAAAACAGGTGGCAATCCCACACCTACGGTCCACATGAAAATCCACCCAAATTTCCTACTCCAAGGGGTGCTCCTACATCCTGACAGGGACTGACGCAGGCGATAGCAACACAAAGCCCATCTGCCACACTAAACAACACTTAACCGCCAGGATAAGAATCTACATTGATCCAACGGTCAAAAAGAACCCAAAAGAAAGGGGGAATGTGTGCCCACATGGCCACCATATCCTGTTCCACCTTTGCATTGGTTGCTTATAATGGCTGGCCCCTAGTTGACTCCAGTATAAATAACAGATCAGTACATGTGCAACTATGCATGCATACGAAAATATGTGCAACTATGCAATGTCCACCAGAAGGGGCTGTTGGCCTACTTGCATTTCAGTTCGCATTAAGGAACGAGATTCCAATGGGAAAAGTATATATAACTAGAAGCTCTCTTCCTCACCTCATTGAAGACAAATAATCCATCAGGTCACCAGAAATGCTTCTTTTAATGTATAAGAGTTTTCTTTTTTGTACTTTTAACTTTGGCATTGGAACCATTTAAAATGTCCAACTGCCAAAACTTACCTCTCCTTTTTGTAAACAAGAAAAAGTGAAAAAACAATGCCCTGGCACAATAATTGGTCCCCTCTAAAATGAAGCTTAAAATGAGCAATACTAAAGTTCAATAAATGAAAAGATAATCACTTTACACTTGCAGAATAAAGAGCATGAAAAAGAGAATTTATCTAGTCTGTGCTATGACATAATAAATTTAGTGATCACAGGTATATGGAAATTTGTACTATCTCCGAAACAAGAGGTGTGGTACAAAAAGATTCCAGCATACAATCAGTGGGAGCTTAAATAACATGTAATTCCATTCCAACCATCAAGCTAATCATCTCGTAGAAGCTCTTCGAATCATATCGTACTATTGAAATGAAACTAATCACGAACTGAGGCACAAAGACCTCAAGATGATGAAGCTATGACCTGCGACAAGGCATCACCAGATTCTTGCTTCTTCTGTTCGTCACCTTCATTCTGTTCTCCTGTAGCACCAATGGCATCACTGTGGGATTCAACAACCTGTGCCTCCTCAACATTTGTTCCCTCAGAGGATTCATCCTTTTCTGCGTCCCTCTTGCGACCCAGCACCGCCTCAATAGCCGCTCGACTGGCTCTGGCAGCAGCTTCCTCCTTAGCCTTCGCCACAGCCTTCTTCTTCTCCTCTTCTTCTTTAGCAAGAGCGTCAGCTCTAGCCTTTTCTTCAGCTGCACGTGCTGCCGCCTCTGCTTTCTCCCTCTCAACATCCTCATACAACTTTGTCATATCCCCATTTCTTCCCTCTTTCTCCAGTGCCCCCTCTAGAAGTGCCTTCAATTCATCAGTAAACACAACACTCTCATCCAAGAGAATGCCCTTGGCCATCTTAATTGCATCATCCAACCTTGCAACATCGATGTATGCTCTCAACAGCAACTCATAGCTAGCAATGTTTGGCTTGACCTCCTTTTCAGGCATCTGATCAAAGAATCCCTGTGCCTCGTCAAACCTATCGACCTTCACCAAGCCACCTATAACTTTGTTAAATGCATTGGCATTGGGCCTCAGACCAACATCAAACATCTTATTGAAGTAACCAACAGCATCATCCACCCTATCCACCTTGAAGCAGGACTCAATGAGCAAGACATGAGTGTATTCGTCAGGATGAATCCCGCGCTCTCCCATCTCCTTGTACAGTCCTTCTGCCTCCCCAACAAGTTCATTCTTCCCCAGCCAGTCAATCAGACTATTGTACGATAGTGCATCTGGCGTGCACCTCTTCTCATCCATTTTGCCAAAGACCTCAATTGCATCTTGGAACCTTTCAGCATGGCAGTACGCATCAACCATCACATTAAAACTCCCCAGATTCACAGTGATCCTCCTAGGTGGGTCATGCTCCTTGCACATTCTATCAAACAGTTGGAGTGCATCGTCCAACCTCCCGTTCGTCCCAAGGGCATCGAGCACCATGTTGTAACTCACCGCCCCAAACCTGACCTTGGATCCCTCCCCAAGCACCTCAGTGTAGCAATCCATGGCCTCTTTCTCCATGCCCTTGAGGAAGTACCCCTTCATGAGATTCCCATACACCATGCCATCAAGAATTGGCCCGCCACCAAGCTTGTCCTTAAGCTCCTCATACAGTGAGAGTGCAGTGTCACCGTCCCCAACGTTCACAAAACCACCCATGACGAACGCGTATACCTGGGGATCAGGAGCGACAAGGCCACGCTCAAGCATGCCCTCCTTGAGCTCCAGTGCCAGGTCGAGCTTGCCGTTCTCGGAGAGGGAGCGGGCGAGGGTACGATAGGTGGTGGCGGATGGGAGGACAGGGGAGTCGTCCTTGAGGAGGAGACGGAAGTGCTCGAGCGCGGTTTCAGGGCGACGGCAGTCGCAGTAGGCCTGGAGGAGGAGGTTGTGGGTGGCGACGGTGGGCGCGACGGAGGCCTGGGTGACGAAGCGGTGGAGGGAGAGGAGGTCGGCGTAGCGCGCCTGGCGGAGGAGCGCGGCGAGGACGGTGTTGCAGGTGAAGACGGTGGGGCGGCAGTTGGAGTAGATGGAGTGGCGTGTGAGGAGCGCGGCCTCGTCGAGGTCGTTCTCGCGGACGAGCGTGAGGATGCGGCGGTGGAGGTCGAGGCGCTTGCCGGAGAGGACCGAGGCCGGCTCGGGGAGCTTGGGGGCGTTGGGGTTGGACGCGGGGCGGGGCCCCCGGGGGTGCGCTGGGGCGCCGGGCCGCGGGACAGCGGTGGCTCCACGCGGAGGCGGCGCTTGCGGCGACGGCGCTCCGCGGAGGCGTCGGTGGGAGCGTCCGTGAGGTTGCGGTCGGTGGGAGTGGCGAGGCAGAGGAGGCGGAGGTGCGGGCGGATCGGGAGGCGGAGGGAGAGGGGGAGGAGGCGGGAGAGGAGGGGCTTCGAGAGCGCCATGGCGGCCACGGAGCACGGGGATGGGAGCGAGCTGATCGACGAGGGTTTAGCTAGGGATTTGGGGATATTTTTTCCCCGAAGAAATGGCAAATGGCGAGAAGAACAGAACAGAACCGAAGAAGATGGGCGCGTGCTTGGGCTTCCCATTGGAGAAGAGGATACCGGCCCGTCAGGTGTGTGTTGGCTGGGCTAGATTGGAAGATGGGCTACACGAGGATACTATTTATTACTAGGGCCTCTTGGAAGCCCGGTATGTGGCCCAATACCACTGTAAAATATAGGTCTGAATTTTTTTTCGTCCTAGACTGGAAAGAGGTGTTTGGATAACCATTTTTGTTTTTAATTTGTCCCGTTCTGGACCGATATTGGATCATTACGCCCAGAAATCTAAACAGACCTACGGAGCCCACAGAAAAAATATGACACAAGTTGTGGTCACTTTCACCAACGCGACCTAGAGACCACGACATTGCCTCCGCTGCTGCCACCACCTCGACCGCAACCTCCTCCTCCTCCCCCCGTTGCCACCAGACCCTTATCATCTTGCCACCATCGCCGCAACCTCCTCCTCCTCTCGCCTCTACCAATGCTCCACCTCTCGCCACCAGAGTGGGATCGCGAGGAGCGGAAAGCGCGGGAGGAGTGGGAGCGAGAGAAGAATGAGAAGGAGGAGCAAGAGTTGGAGAAGGAGCCCTAACTACAGCGGCGGCGGCGGGAGCGTGCCATAGCGGCAGGCCAAGCGGCGGCAACACCACCTCACATCCTTCTCCAACGATCGCCTTCCCCTCGCGACCTCGTCACGTTCCTCCAGCGACCATCTCCGCCTCCTCCGGCTTCTTCCACATGTAGATCCCGCTGCAGCTTGTCCTCTGGCTTTTTCCCCACGTAGATCCAGTTGCAGCAGTTCTTTCCATCTACACGAATCCACCCAAGTAGCTGTAATCTTTGTTCTAACAGCAGTATCACCAAGCATTTTTTCGATTATTTTTGTTGCAACGATAATCTCACCAAGTCCTTCGAGAGGATAAGCAAAAATATCAACACACAGAACTGTACAGGAGTGCCATAGCCAGGGACCTTTAGCATACTTTCTTCTTTAAGCTCTAGATGATCAACCTGACAAAACAACATTTTCAAACAAAAAAGTTGATCCTATGTCAGAAATTGCTGTTCGAAGTGTGCAATCCCAATTCACGAGGCGATAGTCTCTACAAAGGACCAAATCGTCCATAAGAGATAACAAAACCTAGGTTGGCCATTGAATGACATAGAGGTGAGGAGTTTTTTTTGCTAACACTCACAGAACCATAAAGCAACGAAACTAACCTATAAAATAAGGCCATCTTTGTACAACCTGACAAAAGCTTCGGTTACAGCATTGCACCAAGCGTCTACTACTCATGTGTGTGTATATCTGAGAATATAAGGTGTAGATCATTAATAAAGTGTCGAATTAAGATAATTTGTTCCAGTGCAACTCATCACCGTGACACCATTAGGTTGGTTATCTAGTATCTTACTATCTTGTCTCAGCAAAAGCATCCGCATTTCTACTTTGTTTAATCTGCTAGTACCCACAGGATCTTTTCCGTTGCACTGACTTCTTTTGCGATAATTTTCATTGGTCTGTGGTTTATGTTCTGTCTCATTTTCTGATTACTCACTAAGTTATTATGAGTTATTTGAAAATGGATATTGCTACCGATTCTAAGGAGGAAGAGTTATTGTTTATGGTTTTTCCAGCATTGCATCAAACGTCGAAGAAAATTAAAACTCCATGTCATACATCGATTCTTACGGGTGCGGAATACGTTCGATAGTTGTTGGAAGGTCACCATGTTAGATATTACAATATTCTAATAATTGAGTCCCATATTTTTCAAACATTATGTAATCATCTTAGGTCAAAAGATCTTTTTGCAAAATACAAGAGGGTCAGTGTTGACGAGCAGCTATGAATATTTATGTACATGCTTTCACGGAATATGCTAGCTTTCGCACGTTGACTGATATATTTCAACATAGCCCGAAAACGATCCATAGACATATATATTCATGCTTTGAAGCAATCACCTCGTTAATATCCGACCTTGTCAAGCCTCCCTCCTCTACGGATACTCATTGGAAAATATCATCAAATCCACAGTTCTGGCCTTATTTTGAGGTATATGTCATCTATGGCTATGTAGTTTAGTAATTTCTATCATCTCCTAGAATATCTCAGTTGATAACTGCAATTTTTTTTGTTGTAGAACTGCCTTAGTGCAATAGATGAGACTCATGTTACCGTGATAGTTACAAGCAGCGAGGCTGCACCTTGCAGAAATAGAAATGGGACTCTTTCCCAAAACATATGGTTGCTTGTGATTATAAAGTTTTTCCATGTTTCTACTGGTTGGAAAGGGCCTGCATCAAATGTAGGGATATTAAACTCTGCTATCACAATCTGGCTTTCGAGTACCTACAAGCAAGTACTATTTGGCCGATGGAGGGTATGCAAATACACCTAATTTTCTTGCTCCTTACCGAGGGGTCCGGTACCATCTTAAAGAACAAGGTCAAAGGAACTGTCGACTGAAGGATTATAAAGAGCTCTTCAATTTTTGGCATGTCCGCCTATAGAACCATATAGAGCCTGTAATTAGAGTCTTGAAGATGTGGTTTCATATATTAAAAATGGGTACGCACTACCCAATAGAAACTCGAGTGAAAATTCATGTGGTAGCAATTGTATTGCATTATATTATTAGAAGCCACAAAGCTGATGAAGAATGGCTCACTATCCAAAAAAATCAAATTGATCATCGTAAATTTGTCACTCTTCCTAGTGGAGATGGAACACCTCGAGATAATTCTACACCATCAAACAATCGGAGAGACTTGGATAATGCTCTGAGAGATGATATAGCGAAAAAGATGTGGACTGATTATGAAAGGATCAGTAAGACTAGAAGAGTGCAATAAAGATCTGCTCAATGAACATTTCATGTTATTTTTATTCCGTTTGAACTAATTTATTGTAATATAGCAAAAAAAGGTTTATCTTTGTGCCATTGTTGAACTCTTTTTTTAAATTAATATTAGTCATTCTTGTTGCAATAATATTATTTTTTTGTTTTGTTCTAAGTTCTAGTGGCACAAAGAGCAAGGTGGACACCAAAATATGAAAAGGATTGGTGGTTATACTTACAGCGTACAATCTCTCTCATTACTGTGGTCAGAATGGATGGTGTTTGGAAGTTTGGAACCGGATCATGAAAGAAGTGAGCAAATCTTCCCTGAAGCAGGAAATACAAAGTCTCAAACTCAAGATAAGGAAGCTCAGTTGAAGAAAGAGTACAAGGTCCCATTATCAAGCGAAGCGGCATTTCATGGAACCCAACTGCTTGCATAATTAACATCATGGCAAAGAAGTGGGAAGAGATCATAGAAGTAAGCTTACAACCCTTCTAATCCAGAGTTTTTTTTCATGTACCCAACTAACTTGATCCCATGATTAAATTGGTAGGACTTAAGACTAAAAAAGTATGAAGGCAAAAGCTTCATGTTGTATAAGGCACTAGTCGCTTGTATGAAGAGAATATTGCGCAAGGTAAGCATTGCTTTACATCTAATCAATATCCTTGTGTTAGAAATATAAGCCATGATTTTGGAGGAAGGACTATGACATATTTAAGCACGAGTAGGAAACATCCTAAGGATGAAAAAACGCACTCTATAAATTCCCATGCAAGAATGGATTTATCGGCAAGTCAAGGGAAGGCATTTTGGTCATCAAGAACCACAACATCGGTATGATGAAGATTTTGTCCCTAAAGATGATGACACATATGAAGAAATGCAAAGACATGGTAATCCAAGAAATAGGAATTGTGGAGCACAAGGAGTGAGAGTCAAGAAACAAAAGGGTACCACATCGATTCCACGCATGGAAGAAACAATGTTGGGTTATGTTGATCTCACGAGAGAACAAGCAAACATGAAAGAACAAGCTTCAAAGTAATATTCTATCACCTTGTTTTTCTACTTCTCGTTCTTCGTTGTTCTTCGTGTTAGACGGCAACGAACCTCGAGGCTCTAGGGGCGGTCAGGCCGACCTAGAGCAACCCATAGCCGCCACACTCCCTGACGGGGTCCCTCCCGGGCGTGTGGGGTTTCGGGTCTTCAAACGACCTCGCCGGCGTGTCTTGCGTATCGCGCTCCTGGCAAGGCTCCTCCGGCGACGTTGTCTTGCGTATCGTGCTCGGCGCCAGGGGTACACAGTGACATGTTCGTGTGCGAACACACTTTTTGGTGACTCTGTTGGGGAAAAGATCATCATGTCTGACGAGAAGATTCCACGACCCGCTGAGATTAGCGCCGATAACATCATCAAGCCCGGCTATGATGAACTATCGGAGGAACATCGCCAAGCCTTTGAGGCATACAAGAAGAGGCGTGAGGAGGAGGATTTGCAGACGTTTCTTGCAAACTTCAAGAAGGATCGTCAAGGCAACATCACTCTGGTTGGAGACATCACGTTCCCTCCTCTACACGGCAAAGAAGCTAAAACCTCTGTAAGTAGCGTCTTTTCTCCTGAGCAATTAGCCAAAATCTAGAGCTACATTACTAAGGGTAATGATCTTGTGTATCAATCGTTCTTGGAGAATACAAATGCTGGGAAAAATACGCCTCAATTGTCTGGTGGTAATGTTGGTGTGACCGCTGTTGTAATAAACCCTAACCTGACCCTGTCGGTGAATTCATTGGCGCCTCCTATGCCGTTGAGTTTTTATCCTAGCCAAACCAACCAACTCGTGGCTGCACCTACAAACCCTAGTCTGATCATGAGCGTACCCAGTTCGGTGGCGATGCCAAACCAAAACCTAATCACACCACCTATGGGCACAGACATGATTCGACCAATGCCGAGTTATGGTTTGGCATACATGCCACAAGTAACACCCATGACTAGTCATCATATCGCCCCTACACCATCACCGCAGGCATCTTTGTCTACCACGGATGAAGTTTTAGCTAAACTCAGGGAAGATATGAATAAGATGTTTCAGGAGTCCTTCGGAATTGAGCTGAAGATGAGAAGCCGGGTGTACCAAAAGCCATATCCAGAATACTTTGATGCAGTCCCATACCCTCCGGATTATAAGGTTCCCGACTTTACTAAGTTTAACGGGGAGGGAACGAAGACGACATGGGAACATGTTAGTCAGTATTTAGCACAGTTGGGTGAAGCAAATTCTCTGAATGAGTTGAAAGTGCGTTTATTCCCTTTATCTTTGACTGCCACTGCTTTTTCATGGTTTGTTGCTTTACCGCATGGCTCTATCCTTTTATGGTCGCAATTAGAACAAAAATTTCATGATCATTTTTATAGCGGCGATAATGAGCTTAAGTTGTCACATCTTACATCGGTTAGACAAAAGCACGATGAATCGGTCACTGATTATGTTAAGAGATTTAGAGATACAAAAAATCGATGTTATAGCTTAGTGATAACCGAAAGAGATTTGGCTGATCTCGTGCTTAATGGCTTGAGAACTTGCATTAGAGAACGGTTGGAAGGTTATGAGCTCTTAAGTATTAACCAAGTCTTGTAAAAGGCTCTGGCTCAAGAGAGCCGAAGCATAGAGTTCAAAGAAGTTCATAGGTCTAAAGCCGATCGTCCTAAAATGCATATGATTGGATGTGATAGTAATAGTTTAGACGATGAGGTTGGTGTCTATGCTGCTGAGTTTGTTTGGTCCTCTAAGGCCAAACCACACGCTTGTAGTGCTCTTAAGCCAATTAGTAAGAACCGTGAAGAAGAGATGAAATTCACTTTTGACATAGCTACGTGTGATAAAATATTTGATGCGTTGTTGCAAGATAAAGTCATTAGAATATCACATGCTTTACCGCCGTTTGAAGAGCTAAAATGGCGAGCTTATTGCAAGTATCATAATTATTTCTCTCATGCTACTAATGATTGCAATGTTTTTCGGCGACAGAGCCAATCGGCTATCAATGATGGACGATTGAGTTTTGCTGAAATGCAAGTGGACAAGCAACTTTTCCCGATGAATGCTATTGACTTGGACGGAAAGAAGGTGTTAATTCGGCCCGAGCTAGCCGAATCCACTAACAAAGATAATGTTGTCATTGGTGAACCTAGGGAGATAAAGGAGAAGGACAAGGTCTTGGGAAGAGAAGTCGTACTTGACAAGCACCCCAATGGCAAGGAGATGTTGAAGATCACTATTAGAAATCCTACACTCGGGGGGCAACCGCAAGTGCAAGGGAATGCTCACGCCAAATTCATCAAGCCCAAGAGTCCAGAAGTCGGCAAGTGGAAAACAAATAAAGCTAAAGTGCAGCTCAAGCGAGTTAAACCGACTTTCGATATGTTGCTGTCCAAATATGCCAATCAAGTAGCCGGTTCTATCTCTAACCGGTCATCTCGCTTGAAGCATCCGAGATCGCCTCCAAGGCGAGAGTTTTAGCATAAAGCAGGGCCATATGGGCCATGGACGCCGGCTCCATGGATGGCACCACCTCCCTACATGCCCTACATGGGAAGCTTTGATGGAAGGTGGGGGCAATACCCAATGGTGCCCTATGCTTTTCATCCGGGATGGGCAGCACCAAGGAGACCTGTTTATGAGAGGCTCACCCATTCTACTCGGGGCCGTTTAGATGATGATGCTAGTCGGCCATCACAGGCTTCTCCAAGCCAGTTAGTCAAAAGGGTGTGGCGTGCTAAGCCGCCGAGTACCGACATCCCAAAGGCCAGCAAGCAAGAGCTAGAGATCAAAGAGCTCGGTAAAGGGCCGGTTATTGTTGGTAATCTGGCTAATTCTGATGATGACATAATTGCTGTCCAGCAGGGTTCCATGGCTAATGATCACGAAGCTAGCACGAGCAAGAGCAAGCCTAGGGATCCCAAATGCACTCAGCCTAAGTGGTGTCCTTCTGGGTTGTCTAAAACCAAGAAGAGGAGATTGCAGCGCATGAGGAACCAAGAGAAGGTAGATCAAGAAGCGGAGAAGCTAAGGGACGAATCCTTTAACAGACTGCGGCCCGCGGTGCCCATAAAACAAGTATGGAAGCCTAGACGAGTAGAAGGTACAGCGGCTCCTATGTCATCAAAAGAAGGTGACGTGGCCATTACGACATCACCTACATCATGTGCCACACTCCCTCTACTCGGGAAGGTTTCGAAGTCGGTGGCCACCTCAAAAGACGATGAAGAAGAGATGGTGGATTACGAGCCTACACCGATTCGGGAAGGTATGGATATAAACATGGTATATTACTTACCTGTTGAGTTTCGTGCCATAGATGAAGAAGGGGAGGTAGCCCAGCTGGATTTTGGTCCCAAAAATGCTATCTTTGAGAAGCCAAAAGAACCGGTGAAACACTTGAAGCCATTGTACGTCAAGGGTCATATTAATGGATCGCTGGTGGTTAGGATGCTCGTGGATGGCAGTGCTGTAGTGAACCTTATGCCATATTCGGTCTTCAGGAAGTTGGGGCTGCATGATGATGAATTGATGAAGACCAATATGATGCTTTATGGGTTTGAAGGCAAAGAAAAGACAGAGGCCAAAGGCGTGATGTATGTAGAAATTACCGTGGAAAGCAAGACTTTGGCTACCGCATTTTTCGTCGCCGAGGTGCAAGGTAATTACAATGTCATATTAGGCCGCGATTGGGTTCATGCCAACCAATGCGTGCTGTCTACTATGCACCAATTCTTGATACAATGGGTTGACGAGGAAGTCAAAGTCATTCATGAGGACAACTCGGCTTGCGTTGCTCTGGCCGATACATCGGTGGATTGGCAACATCCCAATGCGTCTTGTTTGACAGGACGCGACCTGTCCAAGTTTGACTTCCTTAGCACTACAAGGAGCGGCTTCGTACCCGTCTCCCTAAAGCCGGTTGGTAGTAATCGACTTCAGGACAACTCGGCTTGCATTGCTTTGGCCGATGCGCTGGCGGGTCAGCAACATCCCAGCGCGACCTGTTTGACAGGGCGCGACTTCTCGGAGTTCGGCTTCCCTAGCGCTACAAGGAGCGGCTGTGTACCCATCTCTTTAAAGCCGGTTGGTGGTAATTGGCTCCAAGATGCAAAATAATTAGATGGATCCTAACTCGGAATGGTTACAAAAGCATCTTGCAAAATATCGGTCCATTGAGAATGATATGTATGAATCTATAGAAGAACTAGATGACATGGATAAATTGGGACAAGGTTTCACGTCGGCTGATCCATTGGAAGAGGTAGATATAGGAGATGGTTCAATTCCAAGGCTGACGTTTGGTTCAATTCCTAGGCCGACGTTTGTGAATAAGAATTTAAAAGATGGTTATAAGTTTAAGCTAGTCGAGTTGTTAAAAGAGTATGTTTGTTGCTTTGCGTGGGAATATCACGAAATGCCCGGCTTGAACCGAGAGTTAGTGGAACATCGGTTGCCTATTAAGGCCGGTTTCAGACCTTTTAAACAACCGGCCAGAAGATTCAATCCCAAGATGTATAACCGAATCAAGGAGGAGATCGGTCGTTTGCTTAAAGCTAATTTTATTAGACCTTGCAGGTATGTCGACTGGGTTTCTAATATTGTGCCTGTGGAAAAGAAGGGATCCGGCATATTGAGAGTGTGCATTGATTTCGGAGACTTGAATAGAGCTACACCCAAAGATGAGTATCCTATGCCAATAGTCGATATGCTTATTAATGATGCTTCTGGACATAAGGTCATTAGCTTTCTTGATGGTAATGCGGGGTACAATCAAATTTTCATGGCCGAAGAAGACATGTCCAAAACGGCTTTTCGTTGCCCCGGGTTCCTTGGTTTATTTGAGTGGACGGTGATGACATTCATATTAAAAAATACCGGCGCCACATATCAAAGGGCTATGAACTTAATCTTTTATGATTTGCTTGGTGTCATACTTGAAGTCTATATTGATGATATTGTTGTCAAGTCGGATGTTGTTGAATCTCATTTAGCCGACTTGTGCTTAGCTTTTGAAAGAATGAAAAGGTATGGTCTAAAGATGAATCCCTTGAAATGTGCTTTTGGTGTATCGGCTGGGAAGTTTTTGGGCTTCATTATACATCAGCATGGCATAGAGATTGATCCCAAGAAGATAGAGGCAATACAGAATGTGCAGGCTCCAACATGTAAGAAAGAAATGCAGAAATTCCTTGGCAATGTTAATTATCTAAGGAGATTCATAGCCAACTTGTCAGGAAAGGTTAACGCATTCACCCCCATCCTTCGGTTGAAAGATGACGTTGATTTTACTTGGGGGGCAAGACAACAAGAAGCATTTGAGATGATCAAAGTTTATTTATCCACTCCTCCAGTGTTGAAAGCACCCAAGCATGGGGAGCCCTTTAGGTTTTATATTGCAGCAGAGAAAGGCATTATTGGTGCTGTTTTGACTCAAGAAACCAAAGGAAAGGAACATGCTATCACTTATTTGAGCCGGCGTTTATTAGATGCCGAGACAAGGTACACTTTTGTTGAGAAATTATGTTTATGCCTATATTATGCTTGCACAAAGTTGAGGCATTATTTACTATCTAGTGCTTGCATAGTAGGTTGTCAGACTGATGTCATTAAATACATGTTGCCTAGACCAATTCTTAGTGGTAAAATTGGCAAGTGGGCTTATGCTTTGATTGAATATGATTTGGTGTATGAATCTTTAAAATCTATGAAAGGCCAAATCGTTGCTAATTTTATTGTCGAACATCGGATTGACAACGGGCATAGCATTAGTATTGATCTTGTCTCTCTAGTACCATGGAGGTTATATTTCAATGGTTCGGTTTGTAGCAATGGCCAAGGTATTGGTGTTGTTTACATATCTCCTTATGGTGCTATTTTTGAAGCCTCATGCTGCTTAGAATATTTTTGCACAAATAATCAAGCCGAATATGAAGCATTGTTATTTGGTTTAGAGCTTTGATTGCTATAGGTGCCACACATATTGAGGCTTTCGGTGATTCGTTGCTAGTAGTTCAGCAAATATCTAAGGTTTATCAATGTCTCGACGAATCACTTAATGTTTACCTCGATAAATGTCTAGATATAATTTCTACCTTGGATTACTTTAGTATTACTCATATACCTAGACAAGAGAATTGGATTACAAATAAGTTGGCACAACAAGCATCTGGTTACCATGTTGATCGTGGTATGTTTCATATTTTTCAAGAGCCGATGCTTAGTCTCGACCATGTAAGTAAGGCTGAACCGGAGCCCGCCGCTTCGGCCATTGTAATGACCTAGTTTCTGTAAATAAGTTCATCCGACCTTGGAACTCTCGAAGTTTTAGAGGGAATAGAGTTGGATCATTGCATTGCATAACGTCGTATAGGTTAACCTCTTTTGTATACGCCCTAATATTGAACACCAGGTAAACCTAGGGTAAACTACTAATTGAGGAAATATTAATTACCCGACCTTTACCAGAAGTTCACCCAAATTCTAAGTACTTCCCTAAACTCCTAAGGACACTTCCTAAAAAGATTTAGACAACATTTACTAAGATAGAACTCAAATCTAGATTAAAGTATAATTGGAACATTAGTCAAAATACGTGACATATCTATTTTAATTTCTACCACAAACCCTGGGGATGAAGTCTTCGTTAAAACCTTGCGGTTACTGATATATATATGTTTAAAATCTTATTTTGAACTCAGTTGTAAATTTGAAATTGAATTGGAGGGTGAGAACTCAGAAAAGGATAAAAAGAAAATCCTAATCAGCTGAATGGGCTGCAGGTGGCCTGCCTCTCCTCCGCGT
Organism: Stipa capillata; assembly: GCA_019208055.1. NCBI lineage: Eukaryota > Viridiplantae > Streptophyta > Magnoliopsida > Poales > Poaceae > Stipa > Stipa capillata. The sequence continues at coordinate 79,450 of JAGXJF010005849.1, read as the reverse complement.
GGGCCGAAGCCCAACTCTCTCTTCCCTGCCTGCGCCCGAAGGTGCACTTCCTCTGTCCGTTTCCCTCTCTGCCCGGCGCCCTCCTCTCTCTCCGCTCTCCTCCTTCCGCTGACGCGCCAGGCCCACGGTCAGGACCCTCCTACCACGCAGCGCATCGCCTCTGCCGAGCGCACTTGCCGCGCTCGACATGACCTGATGCTGCCGAGCCCTCTTCTCCCCCCTCTCGGTTTCTGCTTCCCCAGATGCTCCCCCTCTCGGTTGCTTCACCAATGGCTCCCCCTCGACCTCCCGCATCTCCTCGCATGCTCTGCAGAGCCGCCACCATCTCTCTTCACCGGAACACGATCGACACCGAGAGCTCCGGCGACGTGCCGCCCTCGGCATCATCCTCGCCGCCGTGTCCGGTAGCTTTTCTTTTCCCCTAACCTTGCCGGTCGACTCCACCTCGTTGCCGGGAACTCGTCCACGCATTTAATTGCATTTCCATGCAGCGAAGCCGCCAGACCTCTCCTCCTTCCCCGACGCCGGTCGTTTCCCCGCCGTCTCCGATTCGCCACCGTTGGTGAGTCCCAGCTCTCGGCAATGGCCTCGCTAGCTCTCCGTGCCTTCCTCGTCCTCGTTAACCCCTTCTTCCTTCCTCAGGAGCTCCAGATTCCATCGCCGATGAAAGACATCTCCGCCGCCCACCATTAACCGCGTCACTCCCCGCTCCGCCCCCTTCCGACTCCATCGAGCTTAAAAATGGAACCTCGGTGAGCTCCTCTACCTCCTAGTGCCCTTACTTCTCCCCCTCCCCTTCTGTACCGCGTGCTCTTGTTCCCGCCGCCGCTCACCGCCGCTTTAGTCACCAGAGCCGTGGATTTGAGGGAGGGAAGAAAAAGGGGAGGACGACCTTCAAGCGGGGCCCGGGTGTAATAGACCGAAAGAGAAAAGAAGAGGGGGGGGGGAATAGGGGAGATGGGTCTGGGTTTGCTGGACCCATGCACCATAGGCTGAGGGTAGAAAGGAGCCGGGTGAGAAAACCTTTGAAACAATTCAAAATTCTGGAAATTGCAAGAATTAGGAGAAAGTGACAAATCTTCAAAAATCTATAACTTTTGCATATGACCTCCAAAATGCATGATTCTTTTTTTTGCTAGTCTTGTTTTAATCTATAGAATACTATGGTACAACTTTCATTCATGTTACATTGCTCCAAAATTGTGAAATTCCCATAATACCCTTTTAGCTCAAAATTGCGATATGAATTCCAGAAAAATCATACTAGTTCCAAATATGATATATGTTGCATCAGTAATTATATTTTTATACATGTTGTATCCTGACTTCAATTGGTTATGCAACACCATATGAAAATTTCACATATATGCATAGGGTAGCCAACCCTGATACATGAATATGCCAATTAGATAATCTAGTTTAACACCAATATGAAAATAATTGGTATGAAACTCAATCTAAAATCATATATGTTAACATGGCACCACCCCCATTAATGCTACTGTCATACATAATTTTGGATTAAGGGTAAACTGATTAACCCTAAAAATGCTATATGACACTTATAAAAGCAAATATCATAACTTTAATTCCATAACTCCGATTTCAATGGAACTAATTTCGTTAGGCTCATAGAGCCATTTCCTACCTGTTAGGATGCATACCATTCATATTTGGACTCATTTACTTGCTGGTTTTAATCAAATTCTCTCTTATTGCCTTATGTCGGTATTTTGGGTTTTAATTCGATAGAACCAAATAACGAGGAGTTTGTCGAAGCCGAGCCATTCAGTGAGTTTGATCAATCCCAGCAAGGCAAGTATACAAAAGCTCGCTAAGATTCCTCAATTCATTTCATGACGTGCTTGTGATTTGGATGAAATACTTGATCGGAATATGCTTTGCCGATTGCTATGTTATGTGATAGCGTGATCACTAGCATGGTAGGTTAAATGGTTGCAAGGTCAGCGGTGATCTTTTAAATGGATTAAGTATCTATGTAACTCTAATGGTGAGTTGTGAGAGCCGGGGTACCGATACCTACTGATGGATCGCTGAGCGAGGTGATCGTAAGCACCGTAGTCGCTCAGTCGATGCCGGTATCGTAGGGCTTTACCCGTCACCCACGGTGGAAGCATTACGCGGGAATGTTGGATAGTCATAGCCGGCCAGCTATGGATGGACAACATTTCGGAGCACTTCCCGTTTAAGTCTTGATTCAGAAAATGGAATCTAATCTCAATGGGCTAGGTAGTTTGATTCATTGAGTTTTGTTTGATTGAACGTGAGGTTGGAAACAACCTCATGGTTGAACTCTAAGTTATTGCTGATCTGAAAGCAAGTGTTGAACTTGATATATAGATGGTTATGTTGATGTGGTTTGTCTTGATGTACGTACCATGCTTACCTTGTTGTGCATATGTGGATACTTGTTATTTTATCCTTGTCATAAGCATGTTGAAATTGAACTTGGGATGAGCCTACAAATGTTGCTTGCAAGTACGAAAGTACTTACGGAATTTGATTCCGAACTTGTTGCAGGTGATCCCAGTATCGGTGAGTACTACGACGCAGAGAGTGTTGACAATGATGCTTAGAGTTTAGTTTATCCTTTACGGTCGAACTTCGTGGGTTTTGTATGTTCATATGGAGATGGTACGGCTGCCATCTCAGGGTTTTACATTTTGGTTTGCTGTTGATCTTGGAGTTTAATGGCATGTAAATGACCGTTAGGTCATGTTTGTTTTGTGTGTAACACAACCTTCCTCGGGTAAGAGATGAACTATGTATCTGAATAGCTCCTCCTTTTAGAGTTTGAACTGTGATATTCAAGTTGTTTCAGTGGCTGCCCATATGCAATGCGTGTATGAAACGAAGCATATGGGTATGTCGTGAAGAATTAAAGTTGTTCCTCTTATCATTAAGTCGAGCAGGTATCGGTTGAGTGACCCGCTGGCTGAGATGCTGTGCTGGCCAGGCAGGGTGTGGGTGTTTCTACCGGGCTTTCGAGCGACCCACTAGCTTCCGAGCTAGGTTAGGGTGTGGGTAGAAATGCCGGGCTCCTCCGAGCTTGCTTTGCGTGGTGGAATTGGGAACGACTCTAAGTCTTCACAGGGTCAGGGAATTGTATGTGGTTCTGGGAAGTTTAGTCGCTTCCGACCAACGGTGAAGGCGTACGACGTCTGGGAAGCGTATGATGCGTTGGTCAGGTATCGGACCACTCCGCTTCGGTGTTCACGGCGGAGGTACCGTGCCACCGAGCCGACTGGTTTCTCGGTCCTTGGCGATTACCTGTTCCCTTGCCCATATATGATTCCCGGGTCCGTCACAGCCATTAGCGAGAAACCTTGTATAGGTGACAGCGAAGGTTGGAAGAAGCCCATCGTTGATTATTTACAGGATCCTGGTAAGAAGGTGGATAGGACCGTTCGGCGGATGGCTTTCAAATATGCCTTAATAGGTGGTGATCTTTATCGCTGGACGGTTGATGGTATTCTTTTAAAGTGCTTGGATGAGGACCAAGCGAGAGTTGCAATGGGAGAAGTACATGAAGGCATTTGTGGTACTCATCATTTGGCACACAAGATGAAGTGGTTGTTGTGACGTGCTGGATTTTATTGGCCGATGATGATTAATGATTGCTTCAGATATTATAAGGGGTGCGAAGCTTGCCAGAAGTTTTATGATGTTCAATTAGCTCCTGTTGCTATGTTATATCCTATTATCAAGCCGTGGCCATTCAGAGGTTGGGGATTGGACTTCATTGGACAAATTTATCCTTCTTCTTCAAAAGGGCATCGGTTTGTGTTAGTAGCTACTGATTATTTCACCAAGTGGTCTGAAGTGGTACCTCTCAAAAATATGACTCATGTGGAGGTAATTCAATTCATAACTGAGCACATTATTCATAGATTCGGTATTTCTCAAACTTTAACTATGGATCAAGGTCCATCATTTATATCAGATACAAGTGAAAGAATTTGCCGAATCCTATAAAATAAAGTTGCTCAATTCCTCTCCATATTATGCCCAAGCCAATGGACAAGCTGAGTTTAGCAATAAAGTGCTAATCAAGCTTATCAAGAAGAAGATCGAAGATAATCCAAGGAGATGGCATGAGGTGTTGTCTGAAGCTTTATGGGCACATAGAATTTCAAGACATAGTGCTACAAAGGTAACTCCACATGCGTGTATGGACAAGAGGCCGTTTTGCCCGTAGAGGTGAATCTGAGTGCTTTAAGATTAGCCAAGCAAAATGATTTATCGACGGTAGATTTTCATAATTTAATGATGGATAATCTTGATGAAGTCGCCGATAAACGTTTAGTTACTTTAAAGGCCATAGAAAGAGACAAATTGAGAGTAGCAAGAGTATATAATAAAAAGGTCAAGTTAAAGAGCTTTCAAGTTGGTGACTTGGTGTGGAAGGTAATTCTACCAATTGGCTCAAAAGATAATAAGTTTGGGAAGTGGCTCCAAGTTGGGAAGGTCCTTACAAGATTGTAAGGGTGGTTCCTGGAAATTCATACTTGGTGGAATCCATGCAAGGTACTTTGTTGCCTCGAGCTCTCAACTGCAAATATTTGAAGAAGTTCCACCCAAGCGTATGGCAAGAGGCTTGATAGTGCTGTGGCCGATATGTTATATCGCCCTGAGTAAAAGAGAAATGGCCGATGTGGTTGAGACATTGCCCTAGGCGATGGTGTGGCCGGTGAAACAATTGGCATCATCCTAAGGATTTGTCATGGTGTTTTCGGTAAATACAATTGTACCGAAAACAGGGGGGCATGTGTTGATGGCGTAATTTGGCTATAATCAGCCGAGTTAATTTAATTGCTGATGGCTAAGTCGACCGGCTGACAACTATTTGGAATTGGTATTAACCTGCGATATAGGCTCGGTGAATCCAGCGCGCCAGCACTCCCAAGTGGTTTGACATGACAGGTAGCTCAAGCCGAGTAACTCGCAGCGCTCTCGAGTTGTCCAACGTGCCAAGTTGCTAGCAGTGCTATCGAGTCGTTCAGCGCACCGAGTAGCTCGCAGCGCTCTCGAGTTGTCCAACATGCCGAGTTGCTCACAGTGCTACCGAGTCTAGCCTGCAGCACTCCCGAGCGGTCTGATATGACGGGTAGCTCAAGCCGAGTAGCTCGTAGCACTCCCGAATTGTCCAATATGCCGAGTTGCTCGCAGTGCTACCAAGTCGTTCAGTGCGCCGAGTAGCCCAAACCGAGTTCTTGCCGAAGTTGCCCTGCGGGTGGGCCAAGGATATGTTGATTACCAAATTTGGCGCACCAGACTTGGAAGATAAGAAAAGAGAGAAAGGAAAGTCACATGTACGTATTCAGTTAGGATTAAGAGTCTTGCTTTCCTACGGAAAGACCAGCCGCCCTATATAAATATGTGAAGGGTGATGGCCGATTAACAACACATAATCGAACAAATCAGTCTACTATCTTTTCGTTTACTATTTTTCTCGCCCTTGTTTTTCTACTTCTCGTTCTTCGTTGTTCTTCGTGTTAGACGGCAACGAACCTCGAGACTCTAGGGGCGGTCAGGCCGACCTAGAGCAACCCATAGCCGCCACACTCCCTGACGGGGTCCCTCCCGGGCGTGTGGGGTTTCGGGTCTTCAAACGACCTCGCCGGCGTGTCTTGCATATCGCGCTCCCGGCGAGGCTCCTCCGGCGACGTTGGATTGCATATCGCGCTCGGCGCCGGGGTACATGGTGACATGTTCGTGTGCGAACAAGAATGCTATGAGACACCAATTCATGTGTTGACTGTTTTCTTAATGGTGCCTAATGGCCATCTGGCAACCTTTAATTCATCTATTTGTTACTACCTAGCTTCAGCATGTCCTCTCAATTAAGCTATTTATCTTTGCCTGTCAAGCGTGATGACATGCAAACTGAACCTGCATTTGTTTGCAACTGTAGTTCCAACCCATCTATGCTTATCTGGTGTGTGTTGTAGAGAACTGACTCCATTTTGGTCTTGAGACATAGATGACCATTTTTATTCACATGCACCTGAGCAACAAACATGAGAGAGTGAGAGAGAGAAACATGACCTCAAATAAATCTTTATGCTATCTAACTGAATTCTTGAATTCTTTCGGTTAGGATGCGCTACTACATGAGTGCTCTCTATACATACTAGATGCAAAAATTAGGCATTTATCAACTTTGAGGGTAGCATTAAAAAACTCAACAGGTGAAGTTAACTATGGTTTCGTAAGGGCTTAATGATATTTTGTACATAAACTTTGGGCTTAATGGATGCACAAAATTTAATTTAGTGATGGCTCTTAGTTTAGTTCTCTTGTTTGTAGTGAGGACAACTGTAAAAACTCTTCTTTCAGGCTGTTGTGAGCTTGTAATCACAAATTGTCTTCTTTCATGGCTGATCATAGATTCTGAACCTGTAGAAAGCACTTCAGAGGCTCAAAAATCTGCAATACGACTGAGTGTTTTTGAGAATATGTCATAGTTAGCCTGTGAGGCGATTGTATCTTTGTTAAGAATGTGACTGGACTTATCTTCACAAAGTTGTCTTAACTGGAGCTGCATGTTAGGATTTTCTGTTATTGCGTTAAATCTGGAATAGAGGTAGATTTGTTGATCCTTTTCCTGTTTCAGTTGCCTTCTTCAATCTGACATATGCTCCAGAATTCTTAAATACAATTTACTATAGCTTGATTTGCTATTTCAATCCGTAAAAGAAGCTAAATCTTGACTACAGATGGTTCGTTCCTTTTGAGGCTGGTCGTGCGGCCCGTGGCAATCAAAACCCCATCCCCAATTATTACCTGTTGCAGTTACCTTACCTAAACAGAAATATACAAACTGAAAGGAATTCCCTTGTATTCGCCGATATCTGATGTGCATTGTAAAATACTAGTGTAAGCTAATTACAACTGTATAAATTTACATGGCTCCTAAGCTGGGCCTAGGGCCTCACTCAAAAAAAAATTTATCATTACACTTTCAGTGTTCTAAAAAAATAAAACTCGGGTGGCCTTCCGACCGATCGGCGTAAAGAAGCCAATTCCCTGAGTATTAATTCTGATCTGCTGGGAGATATAGGACGAGCGTAATCACCGCGTCTTCCAGCAAAAGAAACACATCACCTCCGAATTTCTGGGAGCATTCGCGACGAAATTCGAATTGGAACATGACAGGAGCTCAAATCCCTTTTGACCCGGGCTAGGCCCGGTACGATGGTTGCTATGTGGGTGTCGGTGTCTTGGGGTTTTTTTCTGTTTCATTTCTCCTTCTATTTTGGAGGGACCTAAGTCACCGGCCCTAGCTTTTTTGTAAGCCACTTTGTCCTTTTCGTCTTCTGCTCAATAGAATTTTACAGCTCTCCTGCTAACATTTGTAAAAAAAAATTGCAAAGGATTTTTTTCGAAGTGTGACAGCGTGAGTCGTGTACATGCATTGCATGTAGAGCTAGAAATCAATTTAGCAGTGATCCAAAGCTAGATAAAACCATAAAAAATTGAGCACGAAATTCAATACTTTCATTTCTTTTTTCTTTTGACAAACCTCGTCAAGAGGACATGAAAAAAATGCGCTTTTGGCCCCCTCCCGCGGGTCAGTGCCAAAAATAGCCCCATCTGAGAAGTAAAGCCAAAAAAAATCCCGTAGCTCGCTGGGAGGCCAACACCTGGCACGTGCCGCACCTGGGACCTGCGGCATGAACCTACCACACATCCGGTGCATGGCCCGCTGGTGGGGCCCGCGACCCTCGCCTCCCGCATATCCGGCGCGCAGGCAGCTCCTGCCGCAGGTGGGGCGTGTGGCACCCCAACCGCCGCGGGTCCGATGTGGCGTGTTATCCCGTGCACGATTCCCTGCTGTGCTCATAAAAATCCATATGCATCAAAAGCCGTGAGAGGTCAATTTATTGCTACAGTATTTTCATTGTAGATAGTGTTCTCCAAAAAGCATGCTGTTTTCTCTCAGATTCGTTGCCCGAAAATCGTGTAGAGACATGGTCGGTTGGATTTATCTTGTACTGTTGCAATTAGAGAGGTCATATCATGTTGAAATTGAACCCCATGCGAGACTCTCCACGCATTTAATCCCCAGCCTGGTGCAGCTCCCTCTTACTATCTCATCCCATTCACTGGTCTACCCACGAATAGAGAAGAACAACGAAAGAAGATCAGAGTTTGGAGAAATTTTGAGCTAAAATCAGTGGCTGCAGTAATTGAAGAAAAAAGGATGAAGTCAAGATGTACAAGTAGAGGTAAGAAAAATTCGCATGCAAGTTGCTGATTAATTGTTTCGTTAGTCGGAAATCAGCATGTTACGCTATTATTTTCTTTGCTATATGTCATATTTGGAAGTGATGTTTTTGGTTATTTTCTGAGACTGAAAATATTAATATGACGATGACGATGACGATGTTACTTTAATTTTTAGACCGAAAATAATGACGTTTTCGTTATGTAGTAATTAATTAGTCAGATTGAAGTTCTCTTTATTACTATTGGTAGTCATTTAATTTTCTATGTTGACAAAATGAGTTAAATAGCAAATAATTAGTATGTTTGTAGGGTGCTATAAATTTTGATAACAATGTTGTTATTTATAATGTAGTGACCTGAGTACATATGATGATGGCTTGGAGAGTGAATTGTGGATCATATTTGTGTTGCAATAGTAAGATTGGTGCATTAAACGGTGAACCACCGTTTAAGGTAATGAAATTTCGCATGCAAATAATTATGTACCTCGACTGTTAAACATTTGTTTACGTTTACAAAAATTTATTACAATCTAAACTGAGAAAAATAATGTCAGAAATCGAAAACATAACGCATTGTAGTAAAAAGATTTTATGCGGTGGAAAAATTCAGAAATATAGGAGTAAATAATTACATTTTATAATATGAATAAAAAGGTTACACAGAAATCACAAGTCATCTTTAGTATGAAAGATACTAATCATTTCTATAATTATGAAAAAAAGTATTCATGGATGCAGAGCATGCGACACGTGAGTACGTAAAAAAAATTATCAATAGTACTAGTGAGTTATTTTGAAAGTATTTTCATCCATATCTTATGAAATTATATTGTTAGTACATTTATTATGGTAGTACATGAAATGAAAATGAGAATAACATATTTATATCTATTTCATGCGCACGTATGTACAATGAATGAATTATTAGTGTTCGACGGAGGCAATGTAATACGGGACGGGCCTTGCGGGCTCGATTTGTCACAATGCCAATTCAAGATAGCACAAATAGAAGGTTTGGTGGAGATTAGTTTGTCTGACCTGAGAAGGTCCATACGTCAGGAGTTTGATCGGGAGACAGCGTGTAAAAAGCTTGTCATCGAGGCAGTGACATGTAGGGGTCACGATGAAGGTTGATGTGACCCCTTGTCGAAGCTACATAAGGTCACTGGCAATGTGTCATGGGCTGGACACATGAGGCTTGTAAGCACTCCTGGAGCTGCGATGTATGGCCGGCCAATGGTGTATGTTCAATTTGTTGATTGTGATGAAGGCTCTAGTGCAGCTGTTGAGTTACAACTTGCCGCGACAGAAGGAAGTCGTCAAATAGTCTTGGTGGCGAGGAAGGACAACTCCACGCATGAAGAAGAAGAACAGTTAGTCAGTAACGAAGATGCAGGTCCATTCTGGTCCGCCCATGTAGACTTATTCGAAGTCTTACCAACCCTGCCGAACGAGTTGGATTCGGATGAAGAGGGTGAGGAAATATTTGATGGTAGCGAGGATGATGGAGGTGATGCTGCAGGCGGTGCTCAAGTAGCTGTTGCAGAAGATATGGACGAATTGACAATACAGAACCTTGTGATCTCACGTGACATCAATTCATAATGGGGCTTTGATGAGAACACTCTAATGGTTGGCCAGCGCTTTCGAAGCAAACAGGCCGCGAAGACCGCCATTTCGAAGTATGCTATCTCCATAAGTCATGAATACATATCAAAAAGGTCAAATCCTCAATGTCTGAAGGCTGTATGCACACAACCGAATTGCCCAGCGAGAATCCATGTGAACCAGCAAATGGGCTGTGGCGTACCCGGTTTTAAGGCCAGATACTCCCTTGTGATTACTGCACCGGTCCCTGAATCAGTAGTCGGTACACACAAGTTAACATGTATATCATTGTCATACTCACGCATATCATAATACGATAAGTAAATAGACCGTCCAGGTTAATAATCTGATACCTATAGCCAAACTTGCAGCAGAAAAACAAGCGATGATGTGGCCCATCAATATGCCATACCCGACAGGCAACTGACTGCGGTTCGCCCTAGCTTTCGCGGTCGTAATCGTATCTTTGGAATTTATGTCTTCTCGGTCTAGCCAACTCAACAAGCCAGGTGAGTACTTTGAATGTACTCACAAGCTATTCCCATAGGAGAATTAAACGGCAATATTTCATGCAAGGTGTAATTCAAGGAATAGCTCTATCATAAGTTGCTTGTTGTGCGGAAATGTAAGTTTTCAATTTAAATACGAGAATAGTAGGGGTATGTTTGGTTCATGCCATAGCATGCCCTACCAATATTTGCCAACCATTGGCTAGCCAAAAAATTGGCTAGAGATTTCTTGGCCCTTGGTTTGCCAAAATTTTGGCAATTATTGTGAAGAGAATGTGAGAGGGATGGGCAAATTCTTATGGGCAGCCAAAATTTTGGCAACCAACCAAACAAGAGCCAAAAAACATAGGCTTCCAATTTTTTGGTAGGGCAACTTTGGGCACAAACCAAACACACCCTAGATTCCAAAGCAGTTTTGTAACCCTTAGCAATTCCAAGCAACAAAACTTCTCTTGAGGTAGTCCCAGCTACCTCCTTTCCTCATCTCAAGTGATAGCTTTGTCTATCACTGCTTAACTCGATGCTCAGCCCGTACTACCCCGGGTAGTATGGATAGCCTCCTTCTCCTGCAATTCCTTGCTACCAGCCGTGTAGCGTAAATTGCACCCTATGGACACATTATGCCCACGTCCTTAGTCCTTTTTCCTAGGTTTTCACAAACAAAACTCAGTCTAATCAATGTGTGGCCTTGCCAGTTCATATCCATAACCGAGGACACATCTATTCGAATAGTTTTTAACACTCTGCAGAGGTTGTACGGCTTCACCTACAAGATATAAGTCCCCCTTGTTGCCATGGCCAAATGAGCACTCTTCCCGGTAGGGTTATTACAACGAGACATTTGCCCGCTTCCATACTAGAGCTGGACCCGCTAGGTGGGTAACCCAACTTTTGCATCCCGGACCAAAGATGGGACTCCCCACCTTTGTGTCGCATCAACACCCCAACCGCCTAGCGGTAGTGAATCTCTAGGACTTTAACCACCTAGTCACATACTTGCTACTTTCCACGGGTCCGTACTCTAGTACTTGCTAGGGTACCAAGCCCAATCCTTCCTATAAAGGACATGTGGGCGTACAGTGAGGAACTGGTTTGGCGGCACTTAGGCTTCGTCCTTGATCGATTCGAGCAAGACTCCATTTTTGTCCTCGACGTCCATGTCACCATTAGGTACTCTACAGCCCCGGGCTGCCCTTACCATTCTCACCCGAATCAAAATCTTCCTTTATTTTATTTGGGGTTTTGGCAAACATTTCTTTTGAAACAGTCACCTCGGAAAGCACATGCTATCCGAGGGTTTTATTTCCCATGTCCCAGGGTTTTCGGGTATACCGATCAAAATTTAGTTTTAAACTATAGCGGGTCTAAGCATGGCTAGTGCCTATAACCTTAATACTCCTGTCCATCATAGAACAACCGACTAATACATCTAGGGTTACAAGGATCGGATATTCGAATCTAAGTCATATGCAGCTATAGGATATAACTAGGTCTACATAAAATATGGTTGATATCCACATAGCATGCAAGTTTCGCAAATAAAATAATTAGATTTCACACATATGGGATTCAACATGATCAAGGTGGGAATGCTTGCCTGGCAATATTGTCTTTATCCTGGCTTGGTACTTGATACGACAATGGCTCGATCCCTTCCAGGGAGATATTGCAACGTCGGAACTACACGTCGGAAAAGTACCAAATAAGGAACGGTGCGAGTGAGAACCAAGAACATCAAATGTAAAATTGGAAGAACCGATCTATGTAATTGTATCACGTTTGCAAAGCTATTCTATTTTTAAGAAGCTCCAAAAGTTAGAAGTGGGTGGTTTAGATCATTACGTCAAGAAGTTCCAAACTCTTAATTTCTGCTAGGCTGGGGTTTCTGTGTCTTAATTGGGTTGGAGGGCTGTTACCCCTTTTAAGTGTTCTTAGAAGAATCTTGCTTAAAACTCTTGGCTATACCTCGTAGTAAGGATCTAGTACAAAGGATGCCAAACAAAATAGGGTTTCGGGCTACTTTATGGGGTTAGCATAGGGAACGATCTGTCAATTTCATCGACATACTGGACACAAGATGTTGCATAATACTTTAGATGTCATTTGGAAAAGATTCATTTCCTATGGGAATAATTTACATAAGAAATGCATATATACACTAGAGCCATATTTGATTTGAATTCAAATTTGGATTTCAAACGATTTTCAAAATTATGAAACTGGTATCACTAGATAGATTTTGAACTTAGATGGATATAGAAAGAAAAATCGGGTGGATCGGAGTTGTGATGGAGGAGATATGGATATCCGAAGATCTGTCGGGAAAGAATTAAGAAGGGGAAGTTCTGCCGGAAAGGGAGGGGAATGATATCCTTGGCATATTCTTGAAATGCGTTTCTATTAAAGGAGAGGTGGAATTGGTCGTGGGCTCGGGAGAGTTACGTCTTCCAGAGAGGGAAAACGGAAACGAGAAGGAGTGCAGGGGAAATGCGCCTTCCAGTAGGGAAGGCGTAATCAGGGTACGCTTTGTTTGAACCGGTAGCGGCTTAGACTGGTGGGCCGACGATGGGCTACGGTGGCTTTTCTTTTAACCAGTTTGTGCATCGGTGGGAGATTAGGAGGGGCGGAAATTAGACGAAGGGGTTAGGTAGCAACTAGGCGGAGAGAGAGAGGCCAAGTCCGAGGTAAATGCTTCCCCCCCCTGGAGCTTCGCCGGCGTTGGACCACAACGCGCCCGGTGGGGAACGGGTCTGATGGAACTGGAGGCGGCGGATCGAGCATAGCTCCAAGGGCTTGCCGGTGCCGGCCTAGTGCTTGGGGCCTTCGGATGCTCTGCCTGGGCTGGTACCAATGGCGGAGCTTGCGGTGAGGAGAACCAGAGGGGATGCGGCAGCAGGAGCGGCAAGGAATAGCAGTACCGCTTCGGGGCTTCGCTCGGGAGGTGCGGCAGGAGAGCACTTCGGACGCGGACGCTGGCGGATCTTGCCGAACTTTAAGCTGAGTAGATGGGGGTGAAAGGGTTAGATGACGGTGGGGAAAAGTAGCGGCGCCAGCGGCTTACTGGTGGAAGCGGCAGCCGGAGCTTCACCGGTGTGGAGCTGCGGCAACGAAAGGCTGCACAGCAAGGCAGCTCGGGTGAGCTCGTCGCCGGCGAGTGGGTCTGAGCGCATGTCTTCCATGCTCAGGTGGCGACGGCGGCAATTGCTCTTACCGGCGGCGAGGGCGAAGGGAATGGTGGTGCTCCCAGCTACAGAAAGAACCGAGGAAGGGAGCTGGGGTGGGAGGAGATGGAGCAGAGCTAGAAGGAGAAAGGAGTGAGGCGCTTGGCTTGAAAAGCTTATGGGGCAATGGAAGATGGGGCTCGGCTAGCAAGGAAAGAAGTGGTTGCCCGTGCCGGTGCTCAGGAAGATTGCTCGGCTGCTCGGCTGCTCGGCCTTGATTCCTGCGGCCGAGTTCAGTGCGTGGTGGGGAGCAAGGGAGTGGAGCTCACTGGAGTAGAGGAAATTGGAGGAAAAGGCGCTGGTAGCTACCGTTGCCGGTGACAAGGAAAATGATTGGAAGGAGCATGAAAAGGGGAGGTGCTCGGTTGTTTGGAAATTAGAGAGGAGTAGCTCGGCGGTCTTGGAACCAAGAAAGGAAGAAGAAGCTTGGGGTGCTTGGGAGCTCGACTTCAGCTGCCGCTCGGGTAGAATGAGGGGACGGAATGCAGCTCAGCGTTTGCTGGCTCAGGGAAGTAAAGAAAATGGATGCGGTGGCCGTGAGCTGGTGCTAGTGCTTGGAATGAGTGTTGGGCAGCTCAGCTTGAGAAGATGGGTAGAGAAGAGATTGGAAGCTAGGAAGAGACGATAAGGAGAGCTTGAGCTAGATTGGGGTTGCTCGGGTGAGGTTCTGAAGTAGCTCAGGAAGAAGGGAAATAAAGCAGCTCGGCTGCAGGGGAGGAACTGAGAAGGACTATAGGGAGGAGTGGAGTCCGGTTGGGCTTTAGTGAAATGATGAGATGGAGTAAATGGAGAGAAGATTGCTCATGCAATGGGAAAACGTGGCAGAGAGAGAGGGCTCGGTAGGAGCTAACTGGAGGGAGATGGTTGCATGGCAGGTGTGGTAGGAAGGTATGGTGGCCTGGTGAATAAGAAAATGTTGGCACCAACTACTGCTGCAAAGAGGGAGGTGGCAGGAGGAATAATGCATTGGCTGCTGTTGAGGGCTGAGGTAGCTCGGCAGGTGAGGGGAAAACAGTAAGAAAAAGTAACACCTGCGCAGGCTACTGTAGCAGCATAGGGAAAATTAGGCACCGCCTGGTATGTTAGCAGAGAAATCTATGGCACCGAGTAAAATTAAATTAGAGGCAGGTAGTAGGACGAGTCACATCATGAGTCCAGGAAAAGAATCAGGTGCTTTCCTGATTCTATAGAGATTGATGGGCAAGCTTAGGTTAAAGTCAGAAATTGAATTTTGTGTATGCCCTGTTCATGCAGTGCATAAATATTTCACTACCAGGTGTGAGGGTGATCATGCGAGAGAGTATGGTGGAGAGGCTGGGTTAGATAGACCGGACAGAACGGAGATGTTGAGCATTTGGGAGTCTCGGAAAGCAAGGACAAAGGAACTAGGGCTTTGGACTTCTCGTCAGCTCGATAGAAGTGAGTTAGAACTCCAAGTGTATATACCCATATACACCTGAAATTTAAGCGTATATAGGGTGGCGACGGGGTTGGGATAATGACAGGAAGTCACGATGGGCTAGGGTTCAGGGAAGTATCGCCGGTATAACTCATGTATATGCGTAGGATGGTAGCAGAGCCGAATGATGAGTTAGAGTTTTGATTCGTAGCTCGGAAAGAAGGATTAAGGTTTTGCGTATATGCGTATATACAAGGGCAGTATATATGTGCACACACGCATGATAGGACGAGGTGAGGTAGATGGCGGAAGATCACATCACTCGGAAAAGATTCAAGGCATATATATGCATCACTTCTACAATGGTACCATGTGGGTACGTAGCTGTAGATGTCGGTCTAGGTTACACCGACTAGGAAAAGGAGAAAGCGTGCCGAGGGTGTGTTTGTGGCGGGAATGCAAGAGTGAGCAGCCACGTATAGAGACGAGGTGTTGAACAGGGTTGCCCGCATTGTCGGACGTAGTTCGGAGAATTAGGGTTTTGACAAAATGGAGATCGACAAAAATAGGAGCAAGGGTTTTTGTGTTTTGGTATATAGCTCAGTTGTGATTTGAACTGAAGTCTTAGTTAGATGCATTTTTGGTTAGTTTCATTAACAAAAGTTTTTGTTAGCCGTAATTTTCGGGTTTTGAAATATCGGGGTGTGACACGGGCCTTTCTAAGGATTTTGAGATAACAGTCCTAATACACCATACATGCGAGCTATCTGAGCTGTTGACGAAGCACCGTAACGTGAGTGCTGCATATGTAGCCGAAAAAGTGCACCACCTAGTGTCACAAGATATCTCGGTGGGGCCAAAGGCACTGATGACGACCGTGGCTGACAAAGTAGGTTTTCCTGTCAGCTACAGCATGGTCAGACGTGCCAAACAGAAGGTGATCGAGAGGAGGTTTGGTATATTCAAAGAGGGGTATAACTTTGTCCCCAGGTTGCTGCATCAAATAGCAGAAGCTAACCCTGGCACCTACATAAACAAGTTTGATAGGCCACATTCTGATGGGGTACCTGGTCGGTTCATACTTGATCGTGTATTCTGGGCCTTCAGTCAAACCATCGAGGCATTCAAGTATTGTCGTCCCGTGCTATCAATGGATGGTACATTCCTCACGAGAAAGTACAAGGGGACATTACTAATAGCAATGGCAGCCGACGCAAATGATCAAGTGCTTACAGTTGCATATGCAATCGTTGAGAGCGAGAACACAGATAGCTGGCTCTGGTTCCTCATAAATCTAAAGTTGTCAGTTGTCAGAGATATTCCTCATGTATGCCTCATTACCGATCGCAATGCTGGGCTTCTAAATGCAATTGACATAATAAGGCATACAGTTGTTAACGAGTACAGGTGGAGTGATCTTGAATCGAGATGGTGCATGCGGCATCTAACGGCTAATTTCTTTCAAAAGTTCCACTCAAAGGAGCTAATGAAGAATTTTAAGAAGATGTGCATGCAGAATCAGGAGTGGAAGTTCTAGGACATCTGGACATTATTAGAGAGTGCAACAGCCCGTTGCAACGGGGAATCTCAGGTCGAAGGTGAACAGCCAGTGCATCCCCATGCTGCGCCCACTAGAAGAGTTTGGACTCTCTCAAAGTGGATTAGCAAACACGCTCCAGAGATTCAGAAGTGGGCGTTGGTTCATGACACCGACGGTCGAAGGTACGGCATAATGACAACAAACATGTCAGAAGGTTACAACGACGTGCTGAAAGGTGTGCGGTGCCTCCCTATCACTGCCATCGTTGATGAATCATGGTTCCGGACTGTTAGTTACTTTGATAATAGATGCAGGGCTGCAAAAGATAACATGGTGAAAGGTAAGCAATGGTCTGAAGTTATGCAGAGATATATGGACATGAAAATTAAAAAATCTCAAAAGCATGACGTTCGAGTGGTTGATGGTTTGCTGATGAGGACATCTCCACCACGTTTACACCCACTGCCATCCCTATCCCTACAGGACCGATGACTAGAGCTCGTGCACGACTATTAAAGTGCCAGGTACATTCGTTCCTCAGTGCCCATGTTTTACTTCATAAGAATATGATGCTGCCCTCAACTTTACATTTAATTGTACTCAGAAATAAGGGATTTGGAAATTGGACAAGAAGAGATGATGTGGCAGCTCATGTGACAGCTCATGATGTACAAGTGTCTAAAATCAAGATCACATTGAGCTGATATTTTGTGGAAATGTCAAAACCAAGTTGAATTCTGTTTTTGGTATTTTTGTTTGGGAGTAGCCGTCATGCTACAGTGCAGCCGCCATGCTACAGTGCACCGACATACTACAGTGTACCAACCTGCTACAGTGCAGCCACCAACTTTTAGATATTTTTTAGTTTAGTTTGCTTAAACTCTAAGCTATTGTATTCTATAAATAGGAGGCAGCCCTCCCCTTTGTAACTTGGATTTCATTTAGACATTGTAAGCTCTAGCTTCAAGTGAACATCTGCAAGTTGTGTAGGACTACCACCTTGTTCAGATCATAATTTGGAATCCCACCTTTCATTGTTGTGCTTCATTTCCATTCGCAATTTCAGATTGTAGTGCTTTAGTTCTTGCATGTTCTTTCGATTGCTTGCAGGAACTTGAACCTCGTTGTTCAGGTTGATCGTGCCCACGGCAAGATCAACAACCATCGGAGGTTGGTTTAGCGATTGCTAAGGCATGCCGTCCAGTACGGCAAAGTCAGATCGTCAAGGTCAAACTCCACCAAATCGATAGCTATCCCACCTCTCATCGAAAGATCGGGCGCCCAGACCTTTTCCCCATCATTTGTGGAGGAAATATGAGATCCGTCTTCGCAGGAAGCATGTAAACAGCCACGCTAGAGGTGACAGGAAGCATGAATGCAAGCTTGACGCTACTGCTTGTTCATGCACATGTAACAAGCCGCAGCTTTTGCATTATCCTTGCTCACATGTGTACACGGCGTGTGCACACTTGAAACAGGCTTCGCAACAATATGTCTCACCATACTTCAATATTCACCATTTGCTTGCCACATGGAGCAGCGAGTTCTACTCATATGACATTGATATGAGCTATAGGGACGTATGGCCTGGCCAATGGGAGTGGGTGCCGAATGCAGCATTGAAGTAGCAAAAGAAGGATCGACGACATACTCGGCGATTCAGGAATGACATGGATGATAGCCAAATTGAAGAACCCCGCAAGTGTTCAATATGCAGAAGCGCTACACATAGGAAGAAGGATTGCTGAACAAGCCAAGTGCGTCTACCTGTACCTAGTATTTAGCAATATGTCATCAAATTTCCTTCAACGGAAATGTGTTCTATCTATGTATTGTCACGTTTAACTGCTAGTGTTGTAGTCTCTTTTACATTTGTATTGTTCCTGTTGAACTCCGATACTTGTGATGTATACGCAAGTAATGTCTTGTTTTATTTACATGTAGTGCAATATGTTTCGAGTGTTGTTCTTTCCAGATTAGCCTGACATTTTTTGACTGCAGGACATGGCTGTACTATCGGAACTACTGGTGCATTATTACGATGATCACCATCGGTGCCACTCTTCGATGGGAAGTGAGGTCGAAGTTCCACCAACGTTCACGTTAAGGGTTCCAAGGTCACAATGGGAACTTGACGACAGGTTCGTTCCATTCCTACGAGATACAGGGCTCCTACCATTCGCTAGGATGATGTCGACTGGCCACTCTTTCACTTTGGACTCATCTCTGTTGACTGCTCTAGTCGACAGGTGGAGACCTGAAACTCACACTTTTCACTTCCATTGGGGAGAGATGACGGTCACTCTACAAGACATTTCCGTGATCACAGGGTTGCCCGTTAGCGGAGAAGCAATAGTTCCACCTCCAAAGAGAGTTGACTGGATGGAGCACTTGGCTGAAAGATTTAGTACGGAGATTCCAAGAACGGAGAAAGGAGAGCTTCCGCGTGGTGTCCCAAAGAGCTGGCTTAGGAGGTTTGACACATGCCCGGTGGATGCTAATGAAGAAGTTGTCAGGACGCATTTGGTTGCGTATTTGCTATACCTGTTCGATTGGTTCATGTTTCCAAGTTTGAATGGTCACATAGTGTATGCAAGCTATATACACCTTGCAGAGGTTTTAGCCGATGCTCCACTAGGGGACGCTCCTCAATACAGCTGGGGATCTGTAGTACTCAGTGCTACGTACAGAGGGTTGTGTGACGCAACATCCCGTAAGAAGGGCAAACAGCCGGTACTTGGGAGCACTTCCCTGTTGGACGGCCCCAAATAATTGAACCAATCCACCCGTATCCAATGGGGCTGAGTGCTATAGATGGACAGGTGCCACTTTTACTTGGTCTCAGGACCTGTCCGCGCATTGCTACCCAATGTACCACCTGGAGTTCGAGATGATGGACCACAATGGGGTGATATGGTTCCCATGGACAAATGACCATATAGGTAGTGTAGCACCTCATAGTTTGTCCATCCAGTGCAGAAGGGCCGTACATTACCGGCTGATGACATGTCACCTAGTATTCTCTAACATGGTAGAGCCGTATGCACCCCAACATGTCATGAGGCAGTTTGCACAATTCCAGCAAGTGCCCCCTCCAGCTAGCAGACAACTGGAGAAAAAAAATCCATGAGTACATTTTGAAGTTCGCAACTATTATAGGCTTGTTAGCGATTGTAGTGTACTTACGGGTGCTTTTCGTATTTGAAATGTAGGCAGGGTAAGAAAGGCAGGAAGGAGTTTGATTGGAGAATGACACAACGTCAGTGGAAGGAAATGTGGGACAACTTGGCTGCACAAGAGATCATCCCAGAATAAGGTAGATAATTTGTGACACTCAGCTTACGCATGTTATGTTCTGCATGTCAGTGACTAACATTACCTTAAATGTAGGCAATACGACGAGAGCACGTACGATGACTACTTGCGGTGGTACGTGCCAAGGACCCGTGCTAGGCTCACATGTCCTCCACCCGAGAGACGAGCAACCATCACATATGCTGATCAACTACGGATGGGGATGGATCGGTACCGAGCTTCATGTCGTGACGACACGGTAATATTAAAGAATTTTCTAACGAATTTGATAAAAATACACATCTCGACGAGTAGAATTAACCTTGCATATGAAGTTTGATCGGGCCTTGCGGATCCACGATACCGCAGCATCCGAACTTTGCACCGGCCGTCATCGTGACCATCCCCTTTACCGAAAGATAAAAGACATGTACGAGGATGCGAAAGGGATTCTCAAGAATTTGAGTTGCGGTAGGACAGATGACATGCTACCGCATGCTTTAAACATGTCGGAGGTACGGTCGGCACGACCAAGTGAGGTAGTAGATAAATTGAATCGAAGTACTGACATTTAACAGTCTGACATGCGTGGGGACACTTAACTTTTGAGGATATCCTCTAGGCGAGCTGGTAGAGGACTGTAGGTATGATAAATTTATCACACAGACTTATTCAACCTAGTTACATATATAAATTTGTAGTACGCAATGATCACATGTTTGACATAGTACGACTCGGGAGCAAGGCCAAACGTCACAGAGAGGTGCAGCTCGAGAGGTATGCCTTTGCTAACAGAGCACAAGTTTTCCATATATCGTTAGTATGATACTTTGCGTATACCTTTTTCCTAACTTCTATAGTCAGACGTACGTGTGGGACACATCACACATGGTAACATCGTCTACGTGAGCTCCTCGAGGACTTCAGGTGCACTTAATTTTGTGCATATCAGTATTATACGAATGATGAGGTTAAAAATTAGTACTAAGCGATTATCAATTTTGTATGTAGTTCAAAATGGATTCGCCACAAGAACAGGCCCAGGGGTCTCAGGGAGGTCCATTTAGTCAGGTATGTAATGGTACATTTTTTAAGTTACGTGCAGCAGTTGTACCTTAAATTAAATTTCCAATAATACTTCCTTAATTTTTCAGACAACGGACCACATTGATTTGCCATAGGATGATGACACTTTTGCTGTCCAAACCCCATGGATGTAACCTACAATTTAGTACCAGTCCCTAGTTGGAGGAGGTTACGAGGCTGGTTCGTCCCACGACCGGGCAACGATTGGGTACAAAATTTATTTGTACAGCATCAGATTGCTCATAGCCAGATTCCTAGTCAACCAGAACCTACTCAGGAGACTCAGGAGACACCCTGCTACGGCCTCCGGACTAACCCGGTGCCGCACGAACAATTCAATTTCCCCTCAGATCACATGCCGCCCAGACACAAGAGGGGAAAAGGTCGTTGATCGATCACCCTATTTAGTGGTTTCACATAATTGTACTACTCTACTTTGTTGTTTGGACTACTCCCAGTAAGATCTTTTATCCGAATTTAGAGTCTTATACGACAAAAGTACTAAACCAGGGCAGGCAGTTTATAGTCTTTCAATAACTTACCAAAGATATAAAATTTGATAATTTAACTTACCAAAGATTTAAAATCCACAACCAAAATGTCTGTTTATCTTCTCTATTTTCTCACTTCTTTATATACAAGCGAGGAACACTGGGCAGCCGAGAGAGTTTAGCGTAGGTGTGAGGAGAAATGATGTCGTTTATATAGAATGAGTACAAGAAAATAGTGCAACACTGCTGCAAAAAATTGACAGGAAAATAGTGCAACACTGCAGCAAAAAATTGATAGGAAAATAGTGCAACACTACTGCACATGGTACTAAGTACTATTATTGCTCTTCTTTGCTCTTGACATGAGGAGCACAAGAATGGAGATGGGAGAACGTACAGACTGCAAATGGAATTATGAGAGTGAGCTGCACAACCCCTTCATTTAAAACGACTGCTGCCATTGCTTCAACATTTCCGACAAGACTACACACTGTTGGGTCTAATCGCAACAGCGTAAAAATATCACGTGAGAAGAGCTAAATCCAAGCACCACGAGATGCCTGCGTACACAAATTCTGAGACAAACTTCACTGATTTTGAGATGAACAGTGACCAAACAGGAAATATACTATACAAAAGTTTGCTTTGCACTAATTTTGAGATGGAATCTTGCTTTGCACAAAAGTAATGAATCAATATTGGGCACATTGTGTACTTGCATTGTGGAAAGGATCGAATACGACACGAATCGTTCTTCTTGGATAGCTACATGACTGGAACATACTGTAAAATCTGTTAACTACACGAGTCAAAAACCTTAAAAATCAGACACTTAAAATTGGACAACATCCAAGGTCTAACAAACTAGGGTCAATATGTATGTAGAGTAAAACTAGTCCGCTGCCTAGTCCTCAAAAAGATGAATGGCAGAACATAACGGTGGAACAAAGAACAACAAAACAGCAGGGAATTGTGCACGAGACAACACGCCATGTCAAACCCGCAGGTGGGACCCACGGTGGGTGCGGGTGCAGTTGGCACACCCCTGGCCTGCGGCAGGTGGGGGTGCCGCACGCCCCACCTACGATAGGAGCTGCCCGCACGCCGGATGTGCGGGAGGCGAGGGTCGCGGGCCCCACCCGTGGGCCGCGCACCGGACGTGCGGTAGGTTCATGCCGCAGGTCCCAGGTGCGGCATGTGCCAGGTGTCGGCCCTCCCAGTGAGCTACGGGATCTTTTTGGCTTTACTTTTCAAACGGGGCTATTTTTGGCACTGACCTGCGGGAGGGGGCCAAAAGCACATTTTTTCCCAAGAGGACATAGTCTCATAGGGTCTCGTAAAAAATGAATATTCCAGTTTACGTGAAAAACTAGACCAAAAACCTTTAAAAACGTGGTTAATTTCAACCGTTCAAAAACTCTAACAATGAGCAAAACATGTAGCTAAACTGGGTCAGGAGCACTGCCCGATAGAATAGACACGTTAACAAATCTAACCTAGCATGACACACATAGATAAAAACAAACCCCTATTGATGCTAACAACTACGCCATTGTCATCACCCGTTGCATCCACGATCCAGCGAATTCGACTTTGTGCAGTAGTGCCACCAGGGAGCTCTCTCCGCCCGTCACACTCAAGGTTGCCACGGCCACATCTGTCGGCACCATAGGTGTGGGAAAGAGAAGCCATGTCCGAATGGACGAGGATATGGGCCCCTCCAACCCTAAAACATCGACAAATCTACACCATCTAGCGCCGCCTACTCGACGGATGCAGCCGTGCCTCCCAAAGCTGCAACTACCCGCCGCAAGCCGGTCTCCACCACTGCTAGCCGTCGAGGGCCATGATCTCCAAACTTTCACCCGAGGAAGACACAAGCCCATGGCAGTGTGTGAACGAAGATCTTGACAATGCCTCCAAGGAGGGGAAAGACGCCCGTGGGCGACGTCATCACCTGCACTGACCCTAGTCGGGACAAGGTTTTTCACCCCAAACACCCCAGCCCAGCACCCCACGAACCCCAAGGGAGGGGGTCCAACCACGCTACCATCCACTGTGGCCGCCCTAGATCCGACCGGCCATGGTTTATGGGAGGGGTTGAAAACGGCTCTTCAATGATGCTCCAAGGAGGTAAAGGATGATTCTGAGTATCATCATCACCGACACTGACCCTGTCAAGACAAGGCTTTCACCCAGAGTGTACCGGACCCCACAGGAGGGGGCCAACCACCATCGACACACACATGGAGCACCAATCTGGTGTTCCGGCTGTTGCCACCGTGACATCGCCGTGGCACCATACCACGCAAACGGCCTCCATTCCAGCAGCCGGTCAACGCCATACGGGGTGGCCACAACCCCTTGCATAGAGGGCGGAGGGCCAAACCATTGCTGGCACACACTAGATCTAACGGTGCACCCCCCATGCCAGATCCGTAGGAGAGGAGAGGCCTCACGGGACACCTGCTGATACGTCAAAAAAATGTCTTTTTGAGTTTAATGATGTCTTTTCATTATATTTGCATTATATATTTTAATAGTTCTCTAATTCTTAAATAATTGTCAAACTATCTATTTCTCTCTCTATTTTCTATGCAGGAAAACACCACATAAATAAAAATGAGCATATTCGGGAAACTTCTGGAGGGGGTATACTTAGTGTGGAAGGACAGCCAGCGGCTCCACATAGGTGGGGAGGCAGGCCTAGGCAGCAGAGGGTGCTGCCCCTCCTACCACCTAGGCCCACAAAACCTTGGCCGCGGCCACCTCTTTGTGAGTAGAGCAAATCGATATGTTAAGGAGAGGCTTGACCCCACAGTGGCTTCACATGGGTGGTGTGCTCGTTTCCTCCTTTTCAAGGTGACAAATGGTGATCCCCGCCACTCAGATCACATGCTGATTATACTCACTACTAATGAGGGGTATAGAGCCACTCGATGTGTGGGAGGCCCTCGTTTCAAATTCGAAGCCAAGTGGCTAGAAGAAGAGGACTGCACAACGGTCATTGGAAATGCCTGGGAAGCGGCTATGAGCGAGGAAGCATGTAATCTATCACAAGCCCTTCAAAGGGGTGGTAAGGGAACTGTAGATCTGGAACACTAATGTTCTTGGTGATTTGGAAAAAAGAATTTAAAAAGCAAAGAAGTAGTTGGAGAGTGTTAGAAGACAAGATATATCACAACGTCAAGTCACTAGTGAACTGCTCTTGCGGGAGAAGCTAGACTGCCTAGTGCACCAACTGGACCTGTACTGGAGACAACGATCCCATGTAAATTGGCTTAAGAAGAGAGATAGAAATACTAAATATTTCCACACATTTGCCTCTGAAAGGAAAAAGAGGAATACGATACACCGGCTAAAAGAGATGATGGTGTTTGGGTGGAGGGAGAGGAGCATTCGAAGTCCCTGTTACTGACTATTTCTCATCCCTGTTCTCACCCACAGGAAGAGGGAACAATGATAATGTCATCCAGTGTGTACAAGCAAAGTTGACCATACCATGAATGTGATGTTATGTGCTGATTTTTCTTCAAACGAGGTGAAGGCTGCTTTGGACGCCATTGGAGACCTTAAAGCACCAGGTCCTGATGGCATGCCGGTGATTTTCTTCAAACGCTTTTGGCATACAGTGGGGGAATAGGTTGTCCAAGAAGCTCTCAAAATAGTTCGTGGTGGGGAAATGCCAATAGAATGGAATGACACAATAATTGTCCTCATTCCCAAAGTCAGCAATCCAGCGAGCCTAAAGGACTTAAGGCCCATCCGCCTTTGCAATGTCGTTTACAAGATTGTGTCAAAAGTCCTAACTAACCACTTAAAGGTGATCCTTCTAGATATAATTTCTTTAAATTAGAGTGCATTCATGCCCGGAAGACTGATATCTGATAATATTTTACTAGTATATGAACTAACACATTTTCTACAGACAAAGAGATGAGGGAGGGTTGGCTCCACTGCTCTCAAGCTTGATATGAGCAAAGCCTATGATCGTGTGGAATGGAATTTTCTTCGGGATATGATGTTGAAACTTGGTTTTGATGTGAGATGGGTGCAGCTTATTATGTACTGTGTCACTACAGTCCGCTACTGGGTAAAGGTGCATTGTGATATCACGGATGTCATTGTCCCAAGTAGAGGCCTGCGGCAGGGGGATCCTTTATCTCCATATCTCTTCTTGTTATGTGTGGAAGGTTTCTCAGCCATGCTTAATGACATAGAAGTCCAAGGAAAAATCCAAGGTATACAGGTCTGCAATCGAGCCCCAAGCTAAACCATTTGCTGTTTGCAGATGACTCACTTCTTCTCCTAAGAGCTAACGTGAGAGATGCCCAGGAAGTGGAGCGTATTATGGAGACCTAAGCTGCTTGCTCTGGCCAAGTCATAAATAAAGACAAGTTTGCAATCATGTTCAGCAAGAATGCCCTCCATCAACAAAAGTAGGTTGTCAAGGGTGTTCTGCGTTTGAATACGGAAGCTTGGTCTGGGAAATATCTGGGTCTCCTAGTCTATATTGGTAAGTCAAAAATGAAGGCTTTCAGCTACCTTAAAGACAAATTTTGGACAAAACTACAAGGATGGAAAGAAAGGATGCTCTCAAATGCAAGAAAAGAAATCCTGATTAAAGTTGTAGCACAAGCTATCCCAGTTATGCAATGTCTTGTTTTGACCTTACAAAAACACTATGTGACCAAATGAACGCAATGATTTGCAGATATTGGTGGAGTTGGATGGATAAAGAAAACAAAATTCACTGGTTAAACTGGGAAATATTATCCCTCCCGAAGAAAGATGGTGGGTTAGCCTTTCACAATTTGCAGGCTTTGAATCGAGCTCGACGTGGGATGTAGCAGAGGACTTCCTTTGGTAACGGTTGAGTTCTCTTTAGTCGAGGATCTCAGTGGTCTGGGAATTCCCGGATGTCAAGGACCCCACAAGGGATTTCAACACGACTAAGCTCTTGTGCCTGCTAACTTTTCCTCCGAATAGGTTGTCGACTTTCTCATCTACTCAAGAATTTGCTTTTTTGCAGAACTTACTCCCGGGCGGAGGCCGTCGTCTTCTCGGACTTCTTCAAGTGTGGTTTCTAGCTTCCGCGTTCTGCCTTCTTCCTCCTCGTCCTCAACTTCAATGGGATTGAGGTTATTCACCTTAATCCCAACTCGGTACTGATGCTGAGCGTATCTCGGCATCTGCCCGAGCCTCGACCTCTGACGTTACTTCTACAACCTCTGCCGGACGAGGGGAGTTGTCGATGTTGCCGAGTTCAGGTTGAGGGAAGGGAAAGAAGGAGCACTACATTCCCTTTGCCTGCAAGTCCTCGTGGTCGAGTTGACGGTTGAGGTTGGTCTATAGCCAGCCTCCACCGTCGTCCGGGATCGGGTACCACGGTTTGGTGCCCTACCAGACGAACGCCTGGACGGACATGGCCGTTGCAGACCGAGCGGATCCAGTCTCTTGCTGGCGAGATCACTGATCTTGGTCGGAGAGGCTTGTCGACATGGGATGTAGCAGGGGACTTCCTTCGACGATGGCTGAGTCCTCTTTAGTCGAGGATTTTAGCGGCCTGGGAATTTCTAGATGGCAAGGACCCCACAAGGGATTTCAACACGGCTAACCTCTTGTGCCTTCTAACTTTACCTCCGAGTAGGTTGTCGACTTTCTCATCTACTCAGGAATTTGCTTTTTTACAGAACTTACTCCCGATGAGCTCTAGTCGAGGGTCAGGTACCTTTTTGACTCATCTCCTCCGAGAGGAAGGACCACAGTGCCTCTTCCTCTCCTGAAGCTCAGCTTCGAGAAGAGGAACAAGATACTCTCGGTAAGTCTAGGCCGTGCTTCTTGTCGGGTTAACTCTTTCGAGTAGTGCTAGGTGAAATTTAGCTTAATGCGAGTACGCATTTTGTGCAGTAGCTTGGTCAGGACGAACCTGACTTGGAGGCCGAGCGGGTCAGAGCCCGGGTCGAGGATGACGACCCAGTCGAAGTCCTGAACACGCCGGCCTCAGCCCCAAGTCTAGCATTGGAGAGGTACCTGAGAAGGAGTTGCCGAAGAAGACTCCTTCAACGGTTCCCCAGGCTCTGACTCCTCCTTTGCTTCTTCCTTCTTCCCAGGTAACCCTTTGATCTTGTAATGGATTCCACTCGTCTTGCCTTGAAGAGGTGGACTCTCCTTTTTGATGTTGTCATTGGTGTACGGAGAACAAAGCATCCCTCTGGAGGAGTCGGTTCCCCTTGTCATGAAGGAGCCTACTGTAGAGAAGCCCCCAGAAGAGGTTTCCCCTCTGCAGATGACTTCGCTCAAGAGAGGACTAGCCCTCCTAGAACACAAGGTTCCTCTACAGCCGAAGTAAGGGTTGTGTGATTTTTCACGACTTGTTCATTTTTTTCTGGCAGGGTGATCCTTGGTTCACCCAAGGTCTCTAGTCTGGAGAAGCAATCCCATCCTTTGACGGAGAGGGCTCCTCCAACTGATGCGAGGTGGTCAGGAAGCCCCTGACTTCGAAATCCGACCCTCCTTCGGTCCAAGTACCTGTTCCACCTTCTCCAAAGGTGGCGGCTTCTTCGGTCTTGTCACTTGAAGAATCTCCCGAGTCACAGCTACCAGCGGAGCTGGTGAAACTTGTCGAGAGTGGCCTCGACTTGTCTACATGTCTTGGTCCTCTGTTCAAGTTAACAAGAAAACAAGAGAAGTTATCTTATTGACTTGCTTTTGTCGGAGACTAACTTTGTCATTTTAAGCTGGCTCTATCCCGAATGGCTCCTCCGCAATTGGAGTTTCAAGAGCTGAAGAAGCGTCTGGATGAATCCGAAGCTGCGCTGAAGGGAAAGAAGTCCTGGGCGGCCAAGCTGGAGGCCAAGAAGGTCCAACTGTACCAAGATAAGGTCCGGTTGGCGAAGGAGCTTGACGAAGTCCGGTTGACGTTGTCTCGAAGTGAGTCCAAGAAGAATACTTTGAAAGAAGAACTCGAGTATGCCATGGAACTAATCAAGGCAGTGTTGACAGATGTCGGAGTAGTTGTCCCAACGGCGGAGAGCCATGCATGGTGCTCTGCCGAGTTGATGGTAGTGATCTCTCGCGTGAAGCCCACCGTGTAGATCCACATCAACACCCAACTCCATTAAGGAGTTCGGGATTCCCTGTCGATGGCCTTGGCTCTGTTGAAGGCCCGTCATCCCGAGTTGGATGTCGGTGCTCTCTGTGACGACTTGCCCGGAGTAGAGACAGGCGAGGCCGAGAAGATAGTGGAGGCTATGCATGAGGCCATTGATATATGAAACCCTGTGAATAAAGACTTGGCAAGTCTTTAGTACTCGTGTTGTGCCTTGTGTTTATTTTTTCCTTTAACTTGGAGTTAGAAATCTTATCAGGAACCTGACACTTGAGGGCTTATCGACAACTCTCGACACTTAACGTCTTTCGGCCCCTTTCCACAAGTCCGAGTTGGAGACTACCCTACTAGTCGGAGACTTCGGTTATTCGGGCATTAGGTCTAGGTCAAGTGAAAGGTTCTAGGACCTCCTGTCACTTGTAGACACGGTAAGGGACCTTCCTCTGCCTATTTCATTGAACCTTCCTTCTCTTTGAGAGTGGAAGTGTGTAGGATCGTGTGCTCTTTGTGATCGATAACCTGCCTAAGTGTCATGTTGACCTGACTCGTGATAAGTAGTCAAGGTGCCATATCGGTTTTACTAAGTACTAATTGGCTTCGTGGAACCCATCTATTCTTCGCGCTCTCCGGCTCCTCCCCAATCCAAGCTAGAATACTTTACTGCTAGTCGGGGATCTTGGTCGATCAGGCTTAGTTTGAAGTCGAGTGGAAGGTTCTGGGACGTCCTGTCACTCGTTGATATGTTAAGGGATCTTCCTCCTGCCTGCGGGGCTAGAGCTCGGACTTCCTTCTCTTTTCGAGTACTAAACTTTCAAGCATTCCATAAAATGAATTGTCAAAAAATTCTCAGTCCCGTTGTACCTATCCAGCCCCCAACTATTTATCAAAAAGAAAATGCTTTCTAATAGACAGTTAAGAATAGAAAACTTTATTTAATTGAGCATTCGTGTACAGCTTGAAAGAAAATAAACTTAAGCTATCATTCGATCTTCCCGAAGTCCGTTGATCTTCTTGGGGTGCCTTGACTCCTTGCTGACTCCGTGTTTAGCCTTGCTCAAGTGCTTGTGCTAGGTATAGGTACCTAGTGATGCTCATCTTGGCGAACCCGACGGACGGGTGCTGTCTGGAGGAAGGGAGACTTTGTTGTGGGATGATGCTGGCGGTTGTTGGGGATGACTTGGATGTCATCTCTGTACTAGGTAGAGTACTTACAGATACAACTGCTGGAGGTGGTCGACGTTCCAGGATTCGAAGGGCCAACAATCCTTGGTGGCTAACCTACTCGTATAGGGCTAGCCCGCTCGCAAGGAGTCTTGTCATGACCGCGAGCAGGGTCAGATGTTCTACTCCATGAGTGTTCGTAGTCCTTGTCAAGGTGATGCCCTTTGGCCAGGTCCAGACTAAGCTTATCACAATGAAGGCCTATTTCTGGACAGCCACTGACTGTAATTACGCCCTTGGGGCCTGGAATCTTCACGCACTGGTATGCATAGTGCACGACTACCATGAACTTCGCGAGGGTTGGTTTTCCGAGGATAGCGTTGTAGGCCGTTTCAAAGTCGACTACATCAAACAAGACCTTTTCTGTTTGGAAGTCGTCAAGTTTGCCGAAGGTGACCGGGAGAGTAATCTGCCTGATCGGTGTAGCGGTTGATCCGGACACGATGCTGTCGAAGGCCTGAGTGACCGGTTGGAGAGATGAACGAGGAATCTGTATTGAGTCAAGTGTGTTGGTGAAGAGGACATTGAGTGAGCATCCTCCATCCAGTAGTACTCGAGAGACCTTGCAGTTGTTGATCGTTGGTTCAACAACGATGGGGAATCATCCTGGTCGGACAAAGTTTTCGGGACAATCAGTTTGGTCAAAGGCGACCTTGATTTCTGACCACTTGATCGTCTGACAAGTTGGTGCTATAGTGGTGCGAACTTCATGAGCCATTGTCTTGAATTGTCGTTTAGAGTCATAAGATGCCGAACCCTCGAATATGTGGTCTATTCTTCTTTGTTCGCTTTGGAAAGAAGCCTGGTCACTGGAACCGTTGTCGGAATTGGTTTCTCAACTTTGGTTTGTGACCTGAGGTTCCTTTCCTTTGAACTTCTTGGCCTCCGCCTGAACATAATTCCTAAAGATCCGACACTAGCAAAGGTCATGCTTGTTGGTCTAGTGGAAGTCACATCAGTTCGTGCCTGAGGACCCTGCCCTTGCCTATGGCTTATCCTTGTTCCTAGGTGGGCCGGAGCGCTTGTTGGGGAGGTTGGCCATAACCTCTCCGGTCTTCTGCCTCTTGTCACAACTTTCCTTGGAGAGTCATAACCCGGTTGGGGCCGCTCAATGCATTCGTCCCTCTCTCTGATGAACTGAAGAGTTTCTTTGGCGTTGGCTGCCTTGTCGGTGAACTCCATTAGTTCCTTGACTGTTCTTGAGATTTTCATCGTAAACTCTTCGATGCACCGTTGATTTCTGCAACTCCGTATGAAGGCTTGGATCACCTCATGATTTGTTATCTTGGGTATAGTGTTGTGAATATTGCTGAATCTTTTGGTGTACTCTTGCAAGGATTCCCCATTCTCTTGGAAGAGGTGGAACAGGTCATTAGGCTTTCCAGGATGCACGTACGTTCCCTAAAAATTACCTTGGAATTGGCTGCACAGTTGTTCCCACGAGTAGATCGAGCCGGGGGGAAGATTGGTAAGCCAAGTTCTCGCCCGGTCCTTTGAGGGCAGTTGGGAACTAGTTGGCCATAACCTTCACGTTTCTGTCTGTGGCCACGATAGTGCTCGCGTAGATCTGTAGGAACTCGGTGAGATCCGTGGTGCCATCGTACTTCTTGATCGCTCCTGGTTTGAATCGAGATGGCCATTGGACCCGTCGTAGATCTGTGGAAAAGGCTTGGCTGCCGTAGATAGACCCCGGTGTAGATCTATCGTTCGGTAACGGCGATCGTCCCCGATCTTGTCCATGGTACCGTGAAGTGTTACGATATGGGGAGTTTCGTGGTGGGGCTCTCAAGTCCCGTCGTTTGTCCACATACTTATCGAGGTCCATCATCGGGACTGGTGAGCACACAGGATGGCGTGGTCGATCAGCACCCTGGGGTGATCCTCTTTCGTAGCCAACCCCGTTACAAGTAACGCTAGAGTGAGTAATGCTTCTCGTGGTGCTGCAGGCATTGGCCGCTCTGTGTGACGATTCTGCTTGCTCTTCTGCCTGGAGGATATGATGCTCCATGTCGTCCATCCACATCTTGGCTTCGGCAGTCATGTGATCGATCGACAAGAGTTTCCTGAGACATTCTCGGATGTCGGATAGGCACTTAGCAGCCCTTGATCTGAATAGATCGACATCTTTTGGAATTGGGGCCTTTTCCCGAGAACTTGGGTTACCTACCTAAGAAGGCATTGGGTTTGGCGAAGAACTCTTCTTGGCTGAGGTGGATCATCTTCGTCACTCTCATGTGACCCGTTTCCCATTGCGAGTACCTCTCGAGGGTATTGCCCGCTGGAGGTGTACTTTAGATACATAATGGATTTGTCATCGGAAGAGGCTTCCGGCATGTTTGCTCGACCATTTGTGTGGTTGGAGCGCGGGGGTGATAGTCCAAACATGGGACTTGTACCATTCGCGTGATCGCTCTGGTAGTCTTGGGCTTGGAGATCAATCCCATAGGCCTTGGCATATTCTTCCATGAAGAGGTTTATGCCGTTGTCGGACTCGTTGTCGAGCGATAGATCGCCAAAGTTGACTTGGTCCAAACTTGGGCCCTGCTTAGTTGGAAGGGAGAAATTGTCATAAAACCCCTTGTCCAAGAAGCCAGCTCTTGCCACTAAGGGTGCAATCGGAGTGGACACGGTCGGATATCGCTTAACCCATATTTGTTTTCATATTTTTTTTGGATACAACATCAGAGTGGATAGTGCCGGATACGAATATGAACACGGATAATGTCAGCCACGAATACGGTACGAATTCCAATCGAATTCGGTACGGTGACAAATATTTTGTCAGATATCACATCAAAAATAAAATTCAGATAGTATGCACATGTTCTCTCATAGAACAACCAACCATACATGTCCAAAATGCATCAATATCTAGCATTTTAACAAAAAAATTAACCGGCAATCAAATTAATACTAGTTAAACAAGTGTATCGATAGACAATAATAGTAGTATAATATAATACACTGAGTTTTTCAAATCCAAATGGATTAAATCATTTCATGAAGTCCTTCATAGGTTCTACCATTTTAGTATAAAATTGTTTATCTTCTATGAAAAATAAAACACAAGGGAGGAGGAGGGGTTATGTCTTAGCAACGAGGCTAGACAGTGAACTTGTGGCACCACCGCATGGCTTCACGGACCTACGAGGGTTGCCTGGGAAACTACGTCGCGAAGACACCGCGGCCCGCGCACGGGAGTCACACGACGCGAAGACACTCGAATTGGCTGAGAGGCACGAACTAGAGGAGAAGAGAAGCAACGGTAGTTCTTATTTTAGATTTTGGGGTCCTTTGAATGGAAGAGGTGCCCCTCTATTTATAGGAATAATGGAGGGGTGGAGGAGATTACAAAAATGCCCTCAGGCTATTTACAATCTTGCCCTTAGATGTACTAGTGTCCTCGAGGACGAACCGGTCTTTTCCTCCAGGAATATTTTGGGAATATCCCACGGGCCCCGCTCGTCATGCATCCCCCCGTGGCGACGATCTTCCCGTTGCCTTGAGCTTCCGGTCATCACGAACTTCCCGCCGTCACAGACTTGGCATCGTCACGGACTTGGCGTCGGCACGGACTTGGCATCGTCATGGACATCACGGACTTGGCGTCGTCACGGACATTGTGTCGCCACGAACATTGCGTCGTCATAGACTTGGCGTCGTCATGGACTTGGCATCGTCACGGACATGGCATCGTCGACATGGCAACGCCACGGACTTGGCATCGTCATAGACTTGGCGTCGGCACAGACATGGCATCGTCATGGACATGGCGTCGTCACGGACTTGGCGTTGACGAGTCTTGAGGTTCATTGATTCCTTCTAAGTACAAAAAAGTGTCGAAACTGGGTAGCGCGGGGACCCCTTCCCCAACAGTAGTCCCTCGCCGATGTGGGCGGTCATTCAGTGCCTGTCCGGGCCAGCGCACCAATTCTGGTAGGGTCGGCGCGCTAACCGGCCTGATGAGCTATGGTTTTTTGCGAAGTTCCCGGGGTCACGGAATAGGCTTGCCAAGGACTTCAAGCTTGGGTCGTGGCCTAGGCGAAAATTTCACACCACCTTGGGCGAGGCCGGGATCCAGCGAAGAATTTCTTCCACACTCTTCTCCCTTCTCCTCCTCTTCTTGTGGAGATACGGACTGAATCCTAGCGGCAGTCGGGCACGTCGGAGCGGAGGCCTCTCTTCTTTTTTCTCTTTTCCTTTTTTTCTTTTTCTTTCTCTTTTTCTTCCTTGGTAAGATCAGTGATGCCAGTCATGAGGGGTACACCCGTAGCGTTACTTCGCACTTTGAGAGAGAGAGAGTGTAGCTACGTGTTGTTCCGCGAGATGCCTTCTTTTGCTTTCACGCTTGTTTGATCCTTTTTCTAGGAGTGCAGTAGATTGAATAACTTCTGTGCTTGCCCAGCTTGCAGCCGTCGTGATTGACTGGTGATGGAATAGTGACAGGACCCGTCGCAGCGACCGCGTTGTATCGACCGTGGTCCTGTTCGCTCAAGACAGCGGGCTCATCGTATTGGCTGTAGCCCTGTCGGACGCAGACGGTCTTCGAGGTTTTCACCAAGAGAGCAGCAGAGGAGCATACATGACAAGATAGCGACGGGACCCATCGTAGCAACTGCGTCGTATCGACCGTGGTCCTGTTTTCTCAAGACAGTGGGACTCACCGTATCAGTTGTAACCCTGTCTGGCGCAGACGGTCTTCGAGGTCTCCACCACGGGAGCAGTAGAGGAGCAGACGTGACAGGGATGACCTTCCTCGCTGAGGCCATGGCAGAGTGCTGAGTGAACACCACGACAGAGACACTGCGATGCAGTGGCGAGCTTGACGCCATGACGAAGACACCACAACGAAGCGCCTAGCTAGACGCCGCGATGAAGACGCCATGACGAAGCGCCGAGGCCGACACCGTGTCGGAGCAGCGAGCCTGATGCTGTGACGGAGATGCCACAACGGCGTGCCAAGGTCGATGCCACGATGGAGCGTCAAGCTAGACGCCGCGACGAAGAGGCCACGATGGAGCGCCGAGGTCATTGTCACGATGGAGCGCCGAGGCCAACATCATGGCAAAGCGCTGGAGCGTCGAGGTTGATGCCATAACGGAATGGTGAGCTCGACACCACGACGAAGCGTTGAGGAATCGATGCCGCGGTAGAGCGCTTAGGAGTTGACTTCACGAAGGAGATGCCGTGATGGAGTGGCGAGCTCGATGCCATTACTTTGGGCTCCTTTTAGTTATTTTCCTTTGTGTCGGTCTTTGAGTTTCGCTTAGTACAAGGGGCCCTAGTGGCAGGCATCACATCGGGGTTCGCGGCATCAACATGGAGCCCTTCCCTTTTGGCTGTGCCGATGTGGTCATGCCTTTCATACCTAACTCATACATAGCTTTGGTGATGGTTTATAAAAGATTTGAAAAATTGTTCCCTTCCTCGTCTTGGCTTCATGTGGCATCGCTGCTAGCGCGTGAGTACTTCGGTGGCGGAGCCCCTTGTAACGTTGGGCATGGTACTTGGTACCTTGCTTCCCATGACGCTTGTGTGGCTGGTGCATGGGTGTTTTGGCGGCGGTGTCCCCTGTGCGTAGTACTTGGTGCCCTGCCTGTGGGTACTTAGGTGGCGTAGTCCCATGCGATGTTGAGCATTGTACTTGGTACCTTGCCTCCCAATCAAAAAAATTTTGACAGGAGAGCAAGTAGCCGTCTTCCGACCTTCCGTTTTGCTTCCCATGTGGGGGAGATGTTTCTTCTAGCCGTCATAAGGAGGCCTTTTTCTCGTGCGGGGCATGGGTTGCATCCCGGCACTTGCAAGGAGGTTCAAGTGCTCGATTCACGTGGGGAGATGGTTCTTCCTGGCCAACATGAGGAGGCTTTTTGCTCGACTCGTGCGCGAGAGACGGGGCTTCCCGGCGCACACGAGGAGGTTCAGGTGCTCGACTCACGCGGGGGAGATGGTTCCTCCGGGCCAACGTGAGGAGGCTTTTTTTCTTGACTCATGCGAGGGAGATGGGGCATCCACTACCTCAGAAAACACTTCTGCTGCATGACCATCACTAACGGGCACAAGGATGCCCGTCGTTGATTAGACGAAACACTGACAGGCGAGCTCAGGCCCGTCAATACTTGTGACGCACAAGGCGAGGCAGCCAACTTCTACTGACGGGCCCATAACCCGCCCGTCAGTAGAAGTGCGAAGAGAGGAGCAACTTGGCATCTCCTCTGACAGCAACCTTCACTGATAGGCGCTCCGAGAGCGCCCGTCAGTGAATATCGGATCTCCACTGACAGGTTCGTTTATGCCCGTCAATGGAAGGTTGCTCCAGGACTACCTTGGAGGCCAGACTTATCACTGACGGTTGACTTTTTGTTGCCTGTCAGTGATAATTCTCACATATATAAACAGGAGAGGCACCCACAGCTGGCCGTTGAGCTCGCGTGCCTCACACGGCCAGCTGCAAGCTCCGCGCCTCCCACGACTGCGCCGCAGGCTCCTCTCCTTCCTTTTCCCCCTCCTCCACCTCCTCCCTTCCTCCTCCTCCTAGATATAGAATCTAGATCTAGATCTCTTTTAACCCTCCCTCCGCCTCTCCACCCCTTTTTCCCTCTCTTTCCCCCTCCCTTCCTCCCTCCCTCCTCCTCCTAGATATAGAATCTAGATCTAGATCTCTTTTAACCCTCCCTCCTCCTCTCCACCCATTTTCCCCTCTCTTTCCTCCTCCCCTCCTCTCTCTCCTTACCCTATTCGGAAGGCTCTCGAGTCCGCTCCTTGACTGCCTTCTCGAGTCCGCTCCTTGATGGCGCTAGCAATCTCTCCTCGGTACGATGTAATACATGAAAGAAAAGAATAAATGTTGTGTTTATTTTGTTAATTTGGACTATAATCAATTAGTTTGTCGTTGTAGGTCAGGATCGATGGATCGAAGTTGGATGTACGGTGAAAGGGCAACACGGAGTTTTGTCGATACTTTGAATGAGTTTCTAGATGTGGCCGAGGAAGATAGGGAGAAAAAGGGTGCGAACAAGATGTGTTGTCCGTGTTGTGTATGCAAGAACACGATAATGTTCAGGGAGAGAGGCATGTTGCAGCTACACTTGTTGACTCAAGGTTTCATGGAGGGTTATACACGTTGGACAAGTCACGATGAGGAGGCAGAAATTTTAGCTACTCCTGAATGTTTAGAAGAAGAGGACATACATGATGACGCAGAAGAAAATGAAGACCATATTTCTGAATGTAGGGATGAATTGACAGGAGAGGCGGGGAACAATTTGGCTGAAATGTTGAGGGACAGTCACATGGCAGACCAGGTGGTCGAAGACCCCGAGGATGAAAGAGAGGTTGCTATCAAGATCACTTTTGAAAGATAGTTCAAATAATGTTGGTAACAGTTCTGCGAACAATTAATCTTGTTGATATTTCCATATTATACATTTGTGGGATTTGATTGTCATATGGCTATAGTTGTTAATATATACTACAAAGCATGAAAAAAATTCCATGAGAAAGGATAACAATCAGAATGAGCAGAAAACAAACATTTTCCATGTGTAATAATACTATTTTGATGAACCCTAAAACAACTCCACTGACGGGCAATGACATCGTGCCCGTTAATGGTACTGTACTATCACTGACGGGCAATAAAACTGGGCCCGTCAGTGGTACTGTACTTTCACTGACGGGCTCCTTGTTGTCGCCCGTCAATGATGGGCGGAGGACTTCCACTGACAGGCGCTTACTATGTGCCCGTCAGTGGATATGTTACACTACATAATGGGGACTTGGTGAAATTTCACAATTGTTTCGCGCATTTAATTTTGAACCAGCAGCGCAACTGTGCCCTAGCCCCGCCTCCAGGCTGCCGCGCCGCCGCCCAAGCCCCCCGTCCCCGCCGCCGCCCGCAGCCTCGGCTCCATCGGACAACCTCACCGCCTCTATCCTATCCGCAAGTGCCACCTCCCTCCATCTGCTCACCTCCTAGTCTTCATCCTTCCGCCGGAGCCCACCTCCACCAAGCAAAGGAACCCGCTTCTTCCCGTAGGCGTCCTCCTCCTCCCCCCTACTCACTGGCGCGGAGTCAAGATCCATCCGGACGTGATTTCTTCCGTCGGTAAGGAAACCCTAGCCTAGCAAACATCCATTTGCAAACAGAGGAAGTAGAGGATAAAATCCAGAATAATAATAAAAATCTCAGCACACCAATTGACAACTCATTCAACTCTAGTAACGTCATACATTCCAACTTCTATCCCTGAAGCATTTTATACATTCTTTTGTTGACAATGATGGCATCTTCAAGATATGGAGAACTGCAGTGATTTAGATAGTAGCAAAGCTGATATGGTGGGACAGCATCGATGCCACTCTAGTTCGCATGACACTAAGCTAAAAGAAAACCATTTTGTATGTTTGCTTCACAGTTAGCCTACATGTTAGTCATGGTTAGTCCGCCATAAATCAAACTTCTGTTTTGCCAACCGAGAGACCACACAACTTTCCCAGACAGCAGAGATCAGCATCCTTTGAGATGACTTATACCTCCCCATTTTCGGATATAGCTGCTGTGTGCTACTCTCCACATGATACTCTAGCAATCTTCACTAGCTCAGGTGCATCATCAAGGAACCTTGCATAAGCATTTAATACACGAGCTCCCTGCAGTCCTTCAGAAGTACAACCTCTGCCAAGCTGACCATACTCATTGTAGCCTGGTTAGTAAGAAAAATAGCAAATATCCTATTAATAGTTAGAAATGAAACAATTACAAAATCTGGCTGTGCATCCTGTTGCTGGTTTCATAAATGATATTCCATTTTATAGAACTTTGATGTTATACTTGTGGTTAAATGCTAATAAATTCTTCTTGAGATATTGCCCTAGATCATAGTTGAATATTTTTCTAAGTACTGAAAGTTTCATTGCTGTCTCCATAGTTGCTGAAGTTGGAATAGGCAATGGATCTGGACACAGAGAATCGTCTTGCTTCCGGATGGATCTTGACTCCTGCTTGGTGGAGGTGGGCGGCGTGCTCCGGCGGAAGGATGAAGACCATTTTTCTAAGCCCTTCATGAAGACTGGATTGTTTTGAATACTTGCATATGCTCCAGGGAGGAAACAAAGGATCAATGCTAATTGTTTTGGCCAAATTTGTGTTATTTATATCTTTACGATAGAACACAGACACTTCTTTGATCAATACAATGCCAATCTCTACAACCTGGAAATTCCATTTTCTTCATCGTGCCAGCATAGCATATAGCTTACAAAACATATTCCAACTTTAGCTTTTAATCCTTGGTAGAGAGTATTAGCACTATCCAAACTAATATTAGCATATTATATTGTGTTGCCTTTTCTCTAGTTTTAAAATTTAAGTATCTGAATGAACAGATCTTTGTAGAAATGTAAAATGAAACATTTTGAACACAAGCTCACTCATCCAAATAGCTGCTAACTCATCCATGGTTGAAGCGTTAAAGAAAAGGCAACACAAGTTGGATACATAGTGGTTCAACCAAATTGCCTACCAAATTTTCTCTACTTTTCATTTCTAGTTACTTGTTCTGATACATGGTTTTCATTTTTTAAGTTTCTTAATCGGAAATGGACTCGTCGCCAACCCGGGAATTAGCACGCGTAGATGATGACATGGCGGCGCCCCTAGACGTGGCGGCCCCGATTGACGCCCCGCCCCGAACCAATCAAACAGCCCCGAGGCGGCCAGTGAACCTGTCGTCGAGCCAGCTGTGGTACCTTCAGCACCTGCACCTCCCTCGGCGGGAGATGAAGAGAGTGCGTCTGGCTCGTCTGACGATTCTCGGTCTAGCAAGGCGGGATCAGAAGAACAAGAGGCCCCCGAGCCATCGTCAGCAGCACCATCGAAGCCGAAGAGACGGTACAACCCTAGAGGAGGGAACCAGCTGACGAATGAGACATTTGTCGTCACTCGAGTCGGTGTAATAGGTGTTCCTGCAAGCCCCGAGAAGGTTGCGAGGCCGTTCAGCAACACCTGCGGGTGCATTGTCCGTGAGCATGTCAGGATCACATGCCGGGACTTCAAAAAATTGACCGACGACCAGAAAAAGGTCTTGTTCGACAAGCTATGGGATAAGTATGCTATCCCAGAGGCTGACAAGGAAAGAGTGCAAAGGAAAGCCGACAGCATCATGTGTGCTGTGCTAAGGACATGGCGATATGAAGCAACAAAGCTGGTAGATGCCGATTTCAAAACTGAAATTAAAACTAAATGGCTGAAGATAGAACTCGAACACTGGGAGGAGTTTGTTGCTGACAAGAAGAGTGACGCATTCAAGGAGAAGAATTGCCGGGGGAAGGAGCTACGCGTGAAGAACAAATTCCCTCACCACCTTGGCAGCCGAGGTGTTCTAGGGAAGAGACCAATCTGGGACAAAGAGGACACCGTGCTGGTAGCAGCTGGCAAACCGATTCCTTTCGCTGATATCGAGCAGGAACACGCCCAGATTTGGATCAGGGCGCAAATAGTTTTGGACCTAGCTACTGGGTCACTAATTATCATAGACCCCGAGCTTCAGGCGGTTTCCAAACGTTTGGTATAATCTAAACCCAATGTCTTCTTGAAATATACTATTGTGCTTCTAATACGCTAACGGCCCCTACCTTGTGCCATTTCCCTTGCAGAGGCAGCTGTCCCAGCAGCCTGAAAGCTCCCAGGACTTCGTCCAGAGTGAGAGGTGGGAAGACCATCTCTCGAAGGCTCGAGGAATGAGGGAGAAGACAGGGCGTGTCCGAGGGATCGGGAGCGGGGCTATCTGGGATGAAGTCTCAAGACCGCGAGGCTGCCCACCAGAGGAGGAGAGGAAGGCTAACATCTCTTATGCAAGAGATGATAAGTGCAGCCCAGGAGGCTGGCAAGCTGGCGGCGCAACAATTTTTAGAGTCTAGAGGCTACGACGCCCGCGATGCAACTTGTCCACCTGTGCATCCTCACAGACATCAAGGCTCCTATCCTGCTGGATGGAGTAGCTGCGCCTCAACCTCTGACGTCGCCCCCGAGTCGCCAAGTCCCGTCGAAGACATCACTATAAGCTTCGTCGCCACCATGAATCACTTGTATGAGGGCTCTAATTCATAGCATTGTGTGAAATAACAATGGGTACGACATATTATTTATTATGCAGGGCCTCATAAAATGTCACCTCACTATCCCTTTGCCCGGCGTGAAGAAGACGGTTGCACACGGCCTAGTCTTCCCAACAGTAGGGGCGGGACATGCCACAACGCCGCTATACCTTCCCACATGGTGAGGGTGTAGGTGGACCACGTCGTCGCCGAGTTCAGTGACGTCGTAGTCCCTGTCACCCCTGAAGAGGATGTCACAAAGTTAGGAGACTACAAGGGGTACTACATCATGTGGTCAAAGATTTAGATAATTATCTCCGGGGTGTCCTCTCCTAGTACGTCAACCATCCCCTCTCCATCAACCGGAGCCGGCCCGTCTCTGCTCGGCCTGTGCACTACGCCTGTTTCATTCGATGATCGGGATGACGATCTTGCCAAGCAGCAAGAAACGATGATCCTTTTGTCCCAGGAGGAGGAGCAACCCAAGAAGGACTCACCGTCCCATGAAAAGCGCTCCAAGCATCACCATGACCCGAAGGTAGCAGGAAAGAAGGTCTTATCTCCAAACATGCTCAATGCCACAATGGGCGAAGTGTTGACGGTAGGCAAGAGAACCTCCTCTCTAGAGCCGGAGACGAAAAGAAAAAGAGCACACAAACGGGGCGGCACCGCTGCGAAGGAGGCAAGCAAGGAAAGCAAGAAAAAGCATTATCCTTCCAGACATCTACCGAAACTGCCAAGAAGCCTCAACGAATAGTGTACGAGGTAGGTGAGCCCTTGCTCCTAGATGATGAGGTGGAGAGGTTGCCCGTGCAAATGAAACTTCTGCATGACACAATTATGATGAGGTCACGGAATCGGGATGAATATGAACTACATTTTAAGGTCGAGGTGCCAAAAGATTTCGGTTTCTTCTTAGACAAACAGCATGACACATTTGACATCAATTTTGAAGATATCTTTATGTTGTTCAACCTCTTTCGGCTCAACACCATGCTGGTCAGGCTGTGGGAGCTTCACCAAGCCTAAGAGTGTAGGTGCCCAACTGCATTTTTGGAATAATGGATCCGGTCATCATGAACGACTACTATGTACGAGAAGTGAAGCCGGTCCTAATAAATTACGTCCTAGAGTCATTGATATACCATAAGGACAAGGACTACGTACTCATGCCCTACAACCCCCTGTAAGTTACTTACTACCGTGCCTAGTTTGCTTTTCTTAAGCACATATCCCCGTCTGTTTATATTCATTCGTTACCTTTTACGCAGCAACCACTAGATCCTCATTGTCATCCACAAGCCTTCAAGAATGATATACTATTTTGATTCCCAAAGAAGTGCTAAGCGGGACTACTTAGGAATTAAGGAAGTTCTTGAAGCCGCCTTTTCGAAATACAACTTGGGAGGGGGAGGAGCAGAATGCAAGAGCAAAAAGCTGATCCACAAATTCAACTTTCCTTGCAGGCAACAGCCGGAAGGTAGCGTGACATGTGGGTACTACGTCTGCACTCACATAGACGCGTTCGTCATATCCCATAACCCGCAATGGAGCCAGGATCAATTCAATAATTTCATACACAATCTGGCCAACGATAAGTACGACTAGAGGAAGGACTTTGCCCGCATCCAGAAGACCTTCGCGTACATTATCAACAACAAAGTCATTCGGCCAAGCGGTGATTTCTACGCAGGAGTTCAATTACCCGCTTACCGCCGCCCTGCAAGTACTAGCCAAGCATCATAGACCTAGAGTAGGGCTAGTGAAAATAAACATTGATAAATTCATATCTTTATCGTTTTACTTCGTTGTAAACTAGCTTGAATGTACTTAATATTTGTGATATTAATTGCTATATATGCTTAATATTTGTGATATTAAATCCTACATATGCTTAATATTTGTGATATTAATTACTATATATGCTTAATATTGTCTATTCAGATATGATTAAAAATGTATGAATAATACTTCCACTGATGGGCACAGGCCATGTACCCGTCAGAGGAAATAGTTACCACTGATGGGCTTAAGTTACCCGCCCATCAGTGAAAGTCCTCTCCAGGGCTGCGCTGGAAGGCTTTTCACTGACAGGCCGGGTTCACCCGTCAGTGAAAATATGTCTCTACTGACGGGTCCTCCGCCCGTTAGTGGAAGTAGCACTTCCACTGACAGGAGCTTACTGACGGCCTCCCTACCCGTCAGGGATTTCCATTTTTCACCCGTCAGTGATGGTGTTTCCTGAGGTAGTGATCCCAACGCGCACGAGGAGGTTCAAGTGCTCGATTCACGCGGGGGAGATGGTTCTTCCCGACCAACGTAAGGAGGCTTTTTGCTCGACTCGTGTGGGAGAGACGGGGCTTCCCAGGGCACACAAAGAGGTTTAGGTGCTCGACTCACACGGGGGAGATGATTCCTCCCGGCCAACGTGAGAAGGCTTTTTTGCTCGAATCGTGCGGGGGAGATGGGGCATCCCAGTGCACACGAGGAGGTTCTGGCTTTTTC
This sequence comes from Stipa capillata, assembly GCA_019208055.1. NCBI lineage: Eukaryota > Viridiplantae > Streptophyta > Magnoliopsida > Poales > Poaceae > Stipa > Stipa capillata. Next base: position 36,116 of record JAGXJF010005849.1, on the reverse strand, counting down.
AGGCGGGCACACGATATGGGTAAGTAGACTTGGTGTGCACACCTGTCATGGCGGCCATATATATATACATATATATATATATATATATATAGATTCCCTAATCTACAGCTGAGAGTAGAATAACTAACCTGCACGCTGGACCACCGACCGAGTCAGCCAGCCCAGACCCACCACGTCCCTCCTTGATTCACGTCCACTTCAGTACTGACCGTAAAACTATTCAGTAGATATAGTAAATCTGTCCAACTATATTACTGTCGAACAGATCCCTCACGGTCACGTAAGTTCACATGTAAAATATGGTAATTTTATGTCTGTCGAGTAGTAAAACAACATGTGTCATCGTAAAATTCAGGCTGTAGTAAATTTTATATAAGGCGTGTCATAAAATTACTATTAAGCGTACTTGGTATTACGATCTCGCGGCCATCATTTTACTGCATGTCTAATTATTCCATACTAGAAAGGAAATATTTCTTCTGTTTGTTCACAATCACTTGCATAGCCGAGGTGGTCAGTAGAGAAGAGCAACATGCACGAGGTCTAGGGTTCGAATCCCGCTCCGTCCTTATTTTTTCAATTAAAACAAATTAGGGGATTATGTCTTCTATAATAGAAATATTTCTTCTATTTATTCGTAATCACTTGCATAGTCTAGTTGGTTAGAAGAAAAGAGCAACGTGCATGAGGTCCATGGTTCGAATCTCACTACCTCCTTATTTATTGAATTAAAACGGACTGTGCGTGACCGTGGAAGTGCTGCAAAAAAGTCGTAAAACTTAAAAAAAATTTACTATCGAAATGCGCGCGAGATGGTAAAGTTATGTATAGGATGTCGTAAAATCTATCACAAAATGTAGTAACAAGTCGTCAAACAACTCAGAAGTGTTTTACGGTCGGGATGCACGCGAGGCAGTAAAGTTGTGTACAAGATATAGTAAAATATGTCGCAAAATGTAGTAATTTTGAGTCACACTAAAATCTCAGCAGTAAAATCTCAGCAGTAAACTTACCGTTCGACAGACATAAAATTACTGTCAAATTTAGACAGGAGTGAATTTAGACGCTCGGGTGGCCTGGCTGGCTCGGGTCTGGTGCGTTTCGGCCGGAGCGCAGAATACGCTCACGCTCATATTAGCGCTGCCATATATATATATATATATATATATATATATATATATATATATATATATATATATATATATGTCACGAGATGACTTTGGCATTTGTTACAAGAACATGAAGAGGTCGCGACGAGGTGACGCTCCTTAGGAAATCTAGCGAAGACTGATGCAGTGGCACTTTGGAGGAATTTAAAAAGCGTAAGTAAACATTGGGACCGACGCAGCGGTCCTGGCCGCGGTTGGCCTACAAAATGAGCAAGGTCTTCTCGAGCCCTTGAAGGCTTCACACATAGTATTTCTTCAATTTGATGGTGTTCCAACTGTGTTTCAGCTCTTCACCATCGAGGGTCTTCAACCGAAATGAAGTTGGGCACGACTGGCTGACAATCTCGTATGGCCTTTCCCACTTCGAGCTCAGTTTCGCGTCAGCTTCAGGGTTTGCCTTCTTTTTCAGGATGAGGCCGCCCACCTGGATGGGACGCGGGCGAACGGCTTTGTTGTATGCCCTTGCCATGGATGCTTGCTAGCGTTCGATGTTGAGTGTGGCATACTGCCTTAGCGTGTCAAGGCCATCGAGAGAGGCTTAGCGGGTCTCGTCTTCGGGCGGTGTCTCCGTGCGAGAGGAGCCCAGTTTGATTTCTTCGGGGGTGACAGCCTTGTCGCCAAAGAGTAGTTTGAATGGGGTGAAGCCGGCGGCTCTGCTGGCCGCTGTACGAGTCGACCCCAGCACGTTGGGGAGCTCATCTGCCCAGCGTCCTTTGGGGAGGTCGAAGATGTTGGGGAACGTGCTACGCAAAATAAAAATTTACCGCGCACAATCCACCCCAAGATCACTATCGAGGTGCAGGCAACGAGATCATACCTTCGACGATCACGTCAATACAGCGGAGAAGTTGACCGATGTCGATGAAGTCCGCAGACTCCCGCAGCTAGGTTATACCTCCCAGCCGCGAGAGCGATCTCCTCGCGAATAGTTCGCCCGATCGAACGCCGAAGTATACGACGTCTCCGAGGTATCCACGCGTACCGGATCAGCGACACCGCAGTAATGTGTGGACCAGCACACAAGAACAGCAGGGATCTACGAGAAGGAGAAGCAGCAGCGCGCCGGCAGCGGTACTAGATCCAATCTAGAAGAGAGAGAAAAAGAAGGCCGTGGCCAATCTAAAGATGGCCGGCCTAGGGTTTAGGGCTGCTTCTGGGGCTGCCTTGATGCTCTTTGAGGTGCCCTGCCCCTCTATTTATAGGGGTTGGGGCAGCTCTCCCTAGGCAGGTGGAGTCCTACTCCAGCAGGGACACCCTGTTGGAGTTGGAGTCCAACTCCACTAGAACCTTCTAGAACCTTCTAGAACCTTCCAATACTTTCCGGAACACTTCCGGACATCACCAGAACCATCCGGGACCTCCCGGGACACTTTCGAGATCATCCGAAACACTTTCGGAACCCTTCTCTCTCGTTCTCCATAAATCGTAGCATTCCTAAATGTCGCTAAAACGTTAAGCGTGTGACCCTATAGGTTCGAGTATATGTGGACATGTCCGGGACACCTTCCGGTCAATAATCGTCAGCGGGATCTGAACACCCATAACGACTCCCACATATCATCGAAGATCTTTATCGAGCGAACCTTGTATTGTCGCATACAATTCCTTTTGCCTCACGATACGTTACACAACCCGAGGCGAGACTTTGACGGTATCCTTGTGATCAACTCCTTGATCACCATACCTAGTTATCCTCGTTACCGGTTTGTACTCTTTTCTCGTTTCCGTATTCCGGTATCCCCGTGACTAACCTTTTAGTCACAATACCTGGCCAGGCGATGCTGGACACCGTAATACCGAGTGGGCCCAGAGTGTATCTCTTCATCGCCGGATGGGCAAATCCCAGTCTTGACATATCTAGAACCACGATATACTTTCTGGTGTACCTGGAAGTCACCTTTATAATTACCCAGTTACGGAGTAATGTTTGATGACCCCAAAGCAACCATCCGGTATCCGGGTCTATGATATTCTCATGGTCTAAGGACGCAAGTAAACGTTAACACATCATGAGAAGATACTGACAACATATTGACGAAGTGATCTCGCAGTATCTCATAAGGGGGTCTATCCAACACCATTGTTACCCTAACAATGTGTTCCCATTATTGCCGGCAACCTTGTTACATTAACAATGCCCATGATCAGGAAAACAAGATCATCAATAATACATGAGCTAGTCCAGAGGCCTGACTAGGGATCTGAATGGTGTTTATTATTCCACACATGCAATTAGGTTTTCCTCTGAATCTCATATTCAAGAACCAATGCAATTCTAGCATAGAACAAAAACTTAATCATGAACATGAAAATAGAATAATAACAACATTATTATTGCCTCTAGGGCATATTTCCAACAGAAGAGGCGTGTGTGCAAGCCGTGAAGGAGGATGCCATTAGCGCGCTCTACCGCACCATTCGCTCGAGAGTTGCCTACAGAGGCGAAGTAGAGGTTGATGCCAAGCAAGATGCAGAACTTGCGGAATGGCTTGGCATCGAATTGAGTGCCGTTGTCGACGGTGATCTCGCGTAGGACGCCGAAGCGACATATCAAATTTTTCCATATAAACTTCTGCACGGAGGCGGAGGTGATCTTGATGAGCGGTTCCGCCTCTACCCATTAGGTGAAATAGTCGACCGATATGACCACAAACTTGGCGCCATGGCTTGTGGTACTAAACGGGCCGACCAGGTCGACGCCCCAGCGCACAGCCGCCACGAGGGTGGGATGGGCTACAGATCGTGCACCGGAAGGCTTGTGCCTCGTCCCATCCATTGGCATGCTGGGCATAGTTTCACCAAGTCTTGTATGTTGTGTAGCGCTGTTGGCCAATAGAAGCCTTGTCAGAAGGCCATGGAGACTAAGGCGCATGGAGTGAGGTGGGATCCGCACAGTCCCTCATGTATGTCACGCACCGACTCGGCTCCTTCCTCCTTCGAGATACACTTGAGATATGGTGCGCATACGCCGCGCTTGTACAGAGAGCCTTGGTGGATGACAAAGTCCCTTGCGCGCGCCTTGAGCCGGCGAGCCTCGACATGATCTTCAGGCTTGGTCTCGTCGATGAGGTACCGCATGATGGGCGTCTTCCAGTCCTGCGGGGTTATGACGTTCATCTCTGGTAGCCCTTTCATCGCAGGGGCCGCGAGTACCTCGTAGAAGGCGCCAGGCGGCATGCCTACGGAAGTACTTGCCACTCGGGCCAACATGTCTGCCTCCACGTTCTCGCCCCGTGGGATGGGACGAACAGTGAAGCTCAAGAAGTGTTTCTCCATCACCCGTGCCATGGCTAAGTACTTGATCATTTCTGGCTCTTTCGCTTGATAGCTCTTGTCAACGTGTCCTACGATGAGCTGGGAGTCGCTCTTGACCAACACTCGTCGGACCCCCGCGGTGCGCACCTTGCACAAGCTGAGCAGTAGAGCATTGTACTCAGCGATATTGTTGGTAGCCTTGAACTCCAGTCAGGCGGCGAATAAAGTATGTGCTCCATCCGGCGACTCGAGGACTTCCCCTGCACCTATGCCCTCGGCGCACCACGAGCCATCCATGCAAACGGTCCACACTGGCTCGGCATGTTCTTGGGGCACTGGGCGCTTGGAAGTGACCCATTCTGCCATGAAGTCTGCAAGGATCTGTGACTTGATCACCGTGCAAGGGAGAAACTCGATAGAGAATTGTGCAAGCTCCATGCCCACTTCCCGATGCGCCCTGAGGCTTCCATGTTGTGAAGCATCTCGTCCATGGGGTACGAAGATGGTACTTGGATGGAGTGTGCCTGGAAGTAATGCCGAAGCTTCCTCTCCAGCTCGGTGTAGCGCACTCTCACGCTTTGAAGTGACTCGGACATGTAATAAACCGAGTGCTGCACACGGTCTTTTTCCTTAACCAGCACCGCACTTACAGCCCCTGGCGTCACGGCCAAGTATAGGAGCAGGCTCTCTCCCGGAGTTGGGCTTTGTAGCAGGGGAGGTGAAGTCAAGTATGCCTTGAGTTCATCAAATGCTCCCTGGCTGTCAGCACCCTACTCGAAGCTGGACGAGCCTCTAAGGGCTTTGAAGAATGGGAGTCCCTTCTCGGCGGACTGGGGCACAAACCTTCCGAGCGCGGCAAGGTGCCCAGTGAGTTTTTGCACTTCCTTTATGTTCTGGGGCGGAGGCATGTCCAATACGGCTTTGATCTTGGTCGGGTTGGCCTCGATTCCCCTCTTGGACACCAGGAAGCCTAGCAGCTTACCGGCCTACACCCCGAACACACACTTCTCAGGGTTGAGCTTCATCCCCACCACGCGGAGATTGCTGAATGTTTCTTCCAAGTCTCGCGCGTGAGAGCATGCGATGGTGCTCTTGACGACTGCGTCATCCATGTAGGCCTCGACGTTGCACCCCACCTGAGCGAGAAGCGCCTTCTGCACCAGGCAGGCAAAAGATGCTCCGGCGTTCTTCAAGCCGAACGACATGCGTACGTAACAGAAGATCCCGGACAGCGTGATGAAGCTTGTTCTTTCCTCGTCATCCTTGGCCATCCAAACTTGATGGTACCCTGAGAATGCATCCAAGAAGCTCATGAGCTCACAGCCGGACATGGCGTCGACAAGTTGGTCGATGTGCAGGAGCGGGAATTCGTCCTTCGAACACGCCTTGTTGAGGCTGGTGTAGTCGACGCACATACACCACTTGCCATTGGCTTTTTTCACAAGTGCAGAGTTGGCGAGCCACTCAGGGTGCATGACTTTTCGGATGACTCCGGCCTTAAGGAGCTCCTTCTTTTCCTTGCATTACTCCTCCTGCCAACGCTTTCGCTTCTCCGCCTCCTCCGCCTCATGCATGCATTGCAGAGTGTAATCTCGCCTAAAATAAACCTCACGCATGAGTTGTTCTTCATCCTCTTTCGATTGGGTACTATCCAGCCACTGTATGTAGTCACATATAGTGGGTGGAGACTGCAAGCAAATGAGTGTTAGCATTGTATTGCATCGTGTTACGAATGCGGGTGTGTGCGAGTTTTACCCTTTGACGCTGTGTGTGCACAGCAACCTTCGCTGGCTCTTCATCGTAGTTAGCACAGATGAAGAACCTTCTTCCGAAGGTGTACGACATCTCTCTTAACTCCATTAGTTTGCACGGATCTTGGCAATAGCAAAGGGGAACCTCGACTCCGTTTGGCACATTGGCAGTCAACTTCTCCTTCGGCATGTCGTCTCTATCTCCCACACTGCCTTCTCTATTCTTTTCGTGTGTGGGTGAGGAGGCAGAGAGAGGTCCGGGGGTTAATAAATAGGGCAGCTAGGGAGTTTCGGCCAGTAGTTTGCCAACAGTCCTCATAGGCGGCCAATTAGTGGCTAAAACAACCTAGTCGGCCAACCAGTGGCCGACTCAGCCATTCTCGGCCAACCAGTGGCTGACTTGGCCCTTCTCGGCTCAATATTCGCCAACTTCTCCTGCGCGCCACAAACGGTTGGAGGAGGTCGGCCATCGGGCAGCCGATAAGGTCCTTTCGGCCAACTATCGACCGATTAGGTCCGTTTCGACCGTCCAGTTGCCGGTTAGGTCCATTTTGGATATTCGGGAACCTACTGAGTCGCGTTTTTGAAAATATTTCATTGTGTCTTGTACAAGCGAGATTTATGGGAAAAATAATATTTTAAAAAAAGTCTAATTCCAATATCACTGACCACATGCTCACACTCTGTACAACTATACAGCGACTTCTTCACCTGTCGGCAAGTGTTCTTTTTGTTGGGAAATGATGTAGGTATTGTCCGCCTTGTAGGTCAAGTGTGCAAGTTTAAGGTCGTGTATTTCATAGGAATTTTATTGTGTTTCGTCAAACTGATCATCGGAAAAGCTTGAAATATGTTCGCGTCTCCGAGATGTGAATGCCGTCTGGCTTATTACAGTGGATAATTGTTTAGCAAGTTGATCGTTTCAGTGCCAAAAAAAAACGTTGCTTGCACCTAATTTTGGAATCAACTACTAACTCAACAAAAGGCCAACCCCGTGCGAACGGTCTGGCACCTTCGTTTCTCTGGCCGATGACCATAATTCAATTCACACTACCGCCATTGTCATAGCTCCACCCAAGTGTTCGATTGCACATTCTGTCTCTTGCCTCTGAAGCATGAACGCCAAATTTCGTCGTTTCGAGCCATGCTTCGTCTAATTATGTGGCTTTATGGTCGTTTTCTCCTGCTTTAATAACACAAAGATGCGCAGTTCCTCCGTGTATTCTAGAAAAAAAGCATAAACAACAAACACATAAATTTATGATAAATATTTCGTGTTTTTTTCACCTATCTTTGATTTCTCTTTTCATAATATACTAGCACGGTATCCCACGCATTTGCGTTGAAAACACCTTTAACCATCTGTAATATTTTGGACTTATACATGATATAAGATAAGTACGGGAAAAATCAAAGTTCAGATCACGAGCCGGCCAGCCGGTCATTATACTGAACCGGTAGGTTGTTTGTACATGATATTAGGTCAAGTGGGATTAAAGTTTTGATCATGATTAGCTGATTATTTGTAAGTGACATTAGATCAATATGTGGAATTAATTTCATATCACTAGTCATTGATATTAGACCAGGTAGCTTTTTATGATGTGTAAAATTAAGAATATCTATCTATTATGTGCTATTACTAAATTATGTACACCAGATCAATGTTAGATAATATTTAGATACAGTTACGATGGCCTATCACTTGTGATTTATTAATAAAAAAGGGTCACAATGGCCAGATGACGTTCGAGTACAATTATGAAATTTTAATGATCGCGATTTGTTTAGGTATAATTATGAAAATCTATCGGCTGTGAAATGTTTAGGTATAAATATGAAGATCTATCTGTTGTGATATGTCTAGGTACAGTTATGAAGATCTATCGACTGTTATCTGTTTAGGTACAGTTATGACAATCTAGTAGCTATGACCTGTTTAGGTATAGTTATGATAATCTATCGGATGTGATATGTTTAGATATGGTTATGAAGATCTATTGTTTGTGATCCACTAATAATAAGGTGATCCACCAAATTAATGGTGGGAAGTTTTAATCTTCTGTGGAAATTTCTAGTCTATCTCTTTTTTTACATTATATGTATTGTACTTTTAGTACATAACTAGCATGCCACGCAATTGCGCGAGAAACATTTTTAATTATCTTTATTTTTTTACCTATACATGTGATATTAGATCAGTAGGGAAAATAAAAGTTCAGATCGCAAGCTAGTCCGCTAGTCGTTGTACTGAGTTGTCTATGTAAGTATAGTTATGATGATCTATCGGATATGGTCTATCTAGGTACAATTATGACGATCTATCGGTTATGATATGTGTAAATATGTGTAAGTATAATTATGAAGATCTACAAGTTGTGATCTGTTTAGGTATAGTTATGAAGATCTATCGGCTGTGATTTGCTTAGGTGCAATTTTGAAGGTCTATCGGTTATGATCTATTTAGATATAGTTATAAAGATCTATCGGTCATGGTTCATTAATAATAAAAGGGTCCAACAAAATTAAAGTCGAATGTTTTGCTTTTTTTAGGAATTTCTAGTATGTCTCTATTTTTTCTATTGTATTCTAATTTTAAATAAATTCTTCAAAGGTTTACGTCATGTGATTATCATCATAAGATGAGAATGAGAAGGCATCAAGGCTCAAGACCACTATCCCGTCCAATCTAATATTCTTCCAATGATCACTCTTCTGAAAAAGGGATAGGAACAATTTGACATGGACATTATCATACAGAAAGCGTATCGGTGCTTACAAAAGGGAAACAGCTTGAATTTTCTGACGAAATCACATACATTATAAACCTTGATTTATCTCACGACAGGTTGACTGGAAGAGTTCCCAATGACATTAGTGCACTGATTTCATGGAAGAATGTGAACCGTGAACTTCTCATGGAATAATCTAAGCAGGGGAATAGCACAGAATATTGGCTATCTCGATGAATTGGAATCACTTTGACATGTCTCACAATGAATTATCCGACGAAATCCCTACAAGCATTTTAGCCCTAACTTCTCTTAGCTATATGAACCTGTCGTACAACAATCTGTCAGGAAGAATACCAACAGGAAATCAGCTCCAGGTGCTTGAAAATCCAGCATCCATCTACATTGGAACGGGCCTCCCCTCGCAAACACTCATCTTGGAAATGGAACAATAATGTCAAATCATTTTAAAGAGCAGCAAGATGAACCTGATACATCAGCATCCCACCTGCCCATGATTATTGGGTTTATATTTAGCCTTTGCGTGGTGTTCTGCACAATGTTGTTTAGCAAGAGATGGACGAATGCTGCTTCTTTATTGATGATTCCTACAACAGAATTCTCAACCCATCTTGGTAAATGTTAAGTTAAAAATCTCAAAATATTTACGCATGTTTTATAATACAAAGAGTCTGTTTGGTTGAGTTGTGGCTGTTGACAAAGCTGTTGTTGGCTGATTATCTAGAAAAGCTACTGTGATTGTGGGAAATTGAACATATGGCTTTTGGTTGATCCAAATCATCTATAGCATTTTGGAAAATGAGCACTAAAGCTCAGCATATTGCAAAAAGCTGGCAGAAGACAGTTTTTACAAACAGCTGATTTTGCACTGCAAAGCTCACGGCAAAAAGCTGTAGCCCAACCAAACGGCTAGCTTTTGCCAACTGTAGCTATGGGCTTTGCAATGCAAATTCAGTTGTTTGAAAAAGCTGCATTCTGCCAGCTTTTTGCAATGTGCTAAAGTTTCTGTGCTCATTTTTCAAAAATATTGTAGATGATTTGGATCAACCAAAAGCCATATGTTCACTTTCCCACAACCACAGCAGCTTTTTCAGACAGTTACCCAATAGCAGTTTTGTCAATAGGCACAATCCAACAAAACATGCCATATAGGTGGTTTCGTCCTCTCAGTGCACCAGGCATCACACCAATTATTCACCACTGGCCTTAAAAGATTTGTATGTAACTTTTACTGTTGTTTCAGTGCATGCTGTAATAAGGGAGTGTTTGGTTGGGTTTTCAGCAGTTTTCCACTAAAAAATGCTGCAGCCCAACCAAACAGTCAGCTTTTCAGTAGTTTTTGTCAAAGGTAGCTATGGGCTTTGCAGTATAAATTCAGCTGTTTAGAAAAACTATCTTCTACTAGATTTTTGTAATGTGCTGAAACTTCTGTGCTCATTTTTCAAAATGCTATAAATGATTTGGATCAACCAAAAGCCACGTGTTCACTTTTTCACAGCCACAGCAGTTTTTCCAGACAGCCAGTCAACAACCACGGCCCAACCAAACAGACCCTAAGTATCTTACCGAAGCTTTCACTCCTATACTTTGAGAAAAAAAATGTATGATATCAGATGATCCTGGGTTGTAGTAAGGATAAAGATGGAGCTTTCATTCCTATACTTTTTGCTCACGATCGTGGCCGGACTCATTTTCTGCTCTACTTTGAGAACATCACTGGGGAGCTAGGGCTTAGGAGGATGGACTTGGCTACACAATCTTGATAGACTGTTGAAGGGTGAAATTTAGCCTAATTGGTTGTGTCGTGGGGATTTCACGGTAATATACATTTCTAGTAGGATTTGGGGGGCGCAAGAGGATGATCCAGGAGCGGGTTCACACGAGAGATTTACCTAGGTTCAGGCCCTCTATGGGAAAGGTAATACCCTAGTCCTGCTGAATTGTTTAGCAAACCTCGTGCGAGGAAAGATTTGAGTACAATGGATGGCCCGTTACTCCCCAAAGAAAGAAAAACAGCAGAAGATCCCCTGCACGGGGTCCTGGCCTTGCCTTATATAGACCCGGCAAGGCCTGGAGTTACAACTACCGAGTCGCGGTAATGGCACTCTTAATTGGTGCCTTAACTCTACTTAACTGCCGGGATAACGTATGTCTTCAAGTCTTGGTAACGTCCGGTTTTAATTGGCACCCGGCTGTTACTTCCGAGTGGATCTCGCAGGCCGCGTCTATCCGGGTGGGCCTCTTGTAGCAGCTTTCAGTCATCCTGAACTTTGTTGGGCCGATTCTCTGTCTTGGGCCTATCCCCTGTGGATCCCGTCGTCAGTAGCCCCCGAGTGCTTCAGGGTCTTGATACGGTTGCCGTCTGGCAGGCAAGCCGTATGCGCCTCCGAATCGGCCGTAGAGAGACCTTGATGGACTCCTGAGATACCTAAAATAAAGGTTAAGTTTGTGCTAAGTGTGGGGAGTTTCGGTGATACCCGTGCTTTCCTGTTGAGGAAGTCGGCTGGTGGCCTTCCGGTAGGCGTATCATAAATTCCGAGTGAACCTGAAATAGCGTCTGGGCTTGTCCGAGTGGATCGTTGCCAGCTTGTGCCCGCAGGGGGGATGCTTTCGACCTTCAGCTTCGAACCCGAGTCCTCGAACTCCGGCACTAGGTTCCGAACCAGAAACCGTTTTGCGTCGCTGTGGCGTCTAGTTCTGAATCAGGGACCGCCTTGTGCCGTTGTGGATGCCGGGTTCGTCCTTAGCTTGGGTGTTGCCGAGTGACCTGCGAAACCCTGTTGGGTTGGTCATCGATACCCCTTTTTGCATATCTGATCTGCTTTTGAGTGGTGCAGTTGGTAAGCCTCGAAATTGTTTGGTGGAGTCGGCACAGCCTGTGTCATGACTCAGTGAGCCGAGCCGACTTCAAGCTGACTCGGCGTCCGAGTGTGATTCAACCCGATCGAGCCAAACCCGGTTGAAGCCAGCTCGTGGTCACACGAAGTCATCTCGACTGCACGCGACATCATTTTAGCATTTAATGCACGCAGTTGGTTGGATAGAGTGCCTGCGGCGCTGCAGCACGATGATTTCACCTCGAGTCCCGCGTGACACGTGCGCGAGACATTCGCTGCTGCTGTGGCAACTTCGCGGGGTGTCCAAAACGACGGCTTGTTATGATTGTGCCTCGAATCACGCATGCGGTGCGCGCGGGATGGCTGCTGACGTAATGCTCGCTGGCCGGAACGCCCGGGACGACGGGTCATGGCGAAAAAGGCGCCTCGAATCCCGCGGGATCGCGCGCGTGGGACGACGGTTGCCGTGGCGGTTTGCCGCCACGTGTGGCGCACGACCATTGGCGGTTCGCCTCCCTCTTCTATAAAAACGGGTGTGGGGGTGAACCAGTTCCCATCTGCCTTCGTCTTCCTCGCGCGCTTAAATCTCTTCGCCTCCAGAGCCCCGCCGCCGCGCACTATTCCTTTCCTTTCCGAGAAAGCGCACGATCCGCCACCGCCTCCCGGCCATGTCGCGCGCCTCCAAGGGAGAGAAGATCGACACCGGATCCTCCTCCGCCGCCGCGCTCCCCGATGACTGGAAGAAAGGCGACTGGGTCCCGTCGGTGGTGACCGACGATATCCTCGCAGTCCTCTCCACCGAGGGAATGCTGCCTCCACGTGCGATCAGCAATTGGAGGGCGCCCTACCAGGAGCCGGGTCCTGCTCTGCATGATGACGAACGGGTGCTGCTCATCCCGTTCGTCGAGCGGGGATTATCGCTGCCGCCCCATGACTTCGTGCGAGGGTTTCTTCACTTCTACAGCCTTCAACTCCACCATCTCAGCCCCAATGGCATTCTACACATCGCGTGTTTCATCACGCTGTGCGAATGCTTTTTGGGGACTCGGCCTCACTGGGGGCTGTGGAAGAAAACCTTCGTGGTAAAGGCGCAGCCGATCAAGGCCGGCAGGCGCCTCTCCATCTACGGGGGAGCCGGCATTCAAGTGAAATCTGGCGCGAAGTACTTCAAGCTGCAGCTCCCGGACATCGTACGGAAGTGGCAAGATGGGTGGTTTTACTGCCCGGACAAGCTCACTCCGACTGCCCAGGAGGGATTGCCGAAGTACGTCCCGGGTCCCCCAGTCTGGCAGAAGCGTTGGGGCGCCAAGCCTTCCAGCACAGAAATGCCGAAGGTTGAGCTGCTCACGAAGAGGATCCAGCGGCTCCAGGACAAGGCACTTACTGGAGTTGACCTTATCGTGACCTGGTTAAGTCGGCGAATCCAGCCGCTGCAAGCTAGGGCGCACCCGATGTGGGAGTACTCGGGTGTCGGCAGGGGAGCTCTCGGATCAGAACTTTATGGAGCTTCTCAAGAACTTGACCAAGGAGCGATCCGGTCTCTCCAGGGCGCCACACGTGGTGCCCTACTCTACCGCCAACCCCCCGCGACTGTAAGTGTTTCGTATCCCGAGTCGAAACCTTTGCTTTTTTGCTCCTTCATTTCATTTTAAACCGCATCTTTGACTTTGCAGACTTTGCTCCACTTGAACTCCATGCTGCCACTTCCTGAGCAAAATCCGGCTCCGGAGGCTTTGGACGACATGGAGGTCGAGGAAGAAGCCCCCGAGGGCGGGGACCCAAAATGGGGGCGAGTTCCGGCCGACTCGGAAGACGAGTCAGAAGAGGCCCCTATAATTTTCAAACAGAGGCGTACGGACGACACCTCTGGGTCCGGGGCGTCACGAGCCCAGGCGGAGTCGGCTCAGACGGAATCGGCTGCCAAGCGGGCGTGGGCCGACACTGCCAGCCCTACGGTGCAAGTTACCGCGCCTGCCGCCAAGCCGATTGCACACCAGCCGGCATCCGCCAGCTCCTCCGGGGGTCCGTCCGCCCCGGCGAAGCCGAAGAAGAAGGTGGTCCCTACGACCACCAGGTATGCTTCTTTCGCTTTCTTTCCCGTTTCAATTGAAAAGGGAAAGATGTTGAAGTCGGCTTGCGCTTTTGTTTTTTGCAGAGTCCAAAGGAAGCTCTTCGACAAAGGAGGCTTCCAACCCGGCTCGTCCACGGGGCCGACTCCAACCCCGCTATCAAAGTCGGCCTCTCCAGCTCCGACCGCAACTGCATCCAGTGTGCAGACGCCCACCACGCCCGTGGCGATGGCGTCTGAGTCGGGGAAGGGGATGGCGCCAGCCGTGCCCCCGACTGCGGCTGCACCCAGCGCGCCGCCGTCTGTTGCGCCCGTGACAGAAACGCCAGAATCGGGCGCGGGTACCGAGCCGGCCGCAGCACCGGCCAATGACCCGCAACCTTCGCCGACTTCCGCCAGCGTGGTGACAACGGAGCCGACGGTGGCGCCCAGCACCGAGTCCGCGGAGCCGACGGACAGGGCCCAGGGCCAGCCCATTACCGAGTCTTCTCTGGTGGCGGAGCGAAGCCTGATGCTGGCTCCCGCGCCCGCGCCCGAAGAGACGGCACCCGGTTCGTCGAGCAGCCTTGTGCCTGCGCTGTTGCTGCTGAGCTGCAGCACGGAAGACCTGGCTGCGGTGCAAAGGGCCACTGACCACGTCGCCGCCCTGAGCTCTAAGCTTAGGGAGTTTGCTGACGCGACCAAGACCTTGGCGGACTCGGCCGAGGTTTTGGAATCTTCCGTGGGGGTAAGTCTTCACATTCGATCTTCGCTTGATTTTTAACACTGGGAGCACGATCGTACGATCGGTGCACCCAGTGGGTGTAGCCCCCGAGTCTCTAGCCGACTATTTTAGTCGGCTTGAGACTTATTAACTCGGGTCCCACTGACTCGAATTTCTCCCTTTGTCCAGGCTATGGTCCGACTCGGCGGAGGCAGCCAAGCGCTTTTAGAGAGGAACGCCTCCCTCGAAAAAGCGTTGGCTGACGAGAGGGCCCGGACCCGGCAACTCGAAGAAAAATTCGCTGCCGCGGGGAGTAAGCATCCGAGTCATTGTACTCATTTACCTCAAAATTTTCTTGACTCTAATCTTTTCGAGTCAGCAGATGTCGAGGCCAAAAATGCCCGCCTGCGTAGACAGTTGAAGGTCTCCGTCCCGCTGGAAAAGGTGTCAGGGATGATCGACGCCAAGATGGGCGAGCTTGACAGCGAGTTAAAGCAAGCTCGCGAGACCATGAAGACCGCCGCCTTGCTGTAGTCGAAGCATCAGCAGCTGGCACTCAGTTTGAGGAACTGACGGCCACCAATTGTGAGCTGCAGGCGCAAGTCGACAGCTTCTACTCAAAGATGACTGAGTCACAGCAGCGACATGCTGCGGCCATCGTCGAGTGGGAGAAGCGTGAGTCAGAGCTCATGGGACATCTCAAGAAAGCCAATGAGACCCTGCTCGGTGAGCTTCCGAGTCCCTCATCAACCTCTTTTGTCCATGCCCCTGCTTAGTTCCTTGTAATAATTCTAAAGCAAATGCTTGCCCAGAACTGGAGAAGGAGGCAAGGCATGCGGCGCTCCGACTCCGAGCTCTGGCGCACCCGACTGAATCAGCGCTCGAGGCCTTCTGGACACCTAAGTTGATGTCATGTTGTATCGTCACTGTGGAGGACCAACTCCTCCAGGTGAAGAGCCTCGTTGAACGCATGAAGTCGGCTGCGCAGAGCCTTTGTGCCAAGCTCTGACCCAACGATGAAGTGGGCTCCAGCATCTTCGCCCTCACCGACAAGCTTTCACAAGGCCCGGCGGAGGTGGAGAAGTGGAAGGAGTCAGCGGCCTGTTCGGAAGCCGGCATGGCGCTGGCGATGGTGCTGGCGCACCACCCTGACGCGGACGTCAACGGGATTTCAGCTGGAGCCCCACTTGACGCAGAAGGCGAGGCGGTCGACCCATTGAAGCTGCTCCCCCGAGTTCGCTGCGCCGCAAGCCAGATTGTCGAGTTCACCGACCTGGAGGAGCGCGTAGAGGCGACTCCGGAAGAATAGATGTTTTTTTATTACTATTTTTTGTTTTTTTGTTTAGACTCAGTATATCGAGTGAAATTATGTAAAGACTACTAAGTTGAACAAGTAGATTTTTGCAATGAATTTCTTGTGTTATTTTGCGCAAGTTGTTTTGCTCGTCTGAGTTAGTTTCTACGCCGAATCCTTTCACGTGCAGGCTGACCTTTAGCTTTTGCTCTTGCCAACCGAACAGCCGGGTTGCGACTGTAGTTGGGGACGAAGAGTGGGCCTTAGGTACCGTACACGTTTACTTAGACGTTCGCGGAGAAAAAAAATTAGAGGAGTCAATACAACCTGCGCCGACTGGCAACACCCAGTGGGTGCAGGTAGCCCCCGGGGATTGCCCAGAAGAATCGAACCAGGCGGATATTTGGTGTAGCCCCCGGGGGTTGCCCAAGTGAACAAGCCAGTTTGAACAGTAAGGTCACAAATAAATAACTCCAACCGAAAAGTGTGGAAAAAATAGTTCCCCCCGGGTGCCACTCAGGACAGGGAAATTTTATTCATGATCCGGGCCAAGGAGTCGGCTGCTTCGTTGTCGGCCCGGCGAACATGATGAAGTTTGAAACCTTCAAAATGGCCTTCAAGCTGTCGTACGGCAGCGCAATATGCCACCATGGTGGGGTCCTTGGCATCCCATGTCTTCATCACTTGCTGCACCACCAGATCCGAATCGCCGCAACATAAGAGTCAGCGGATACCGAGTGAGACAGCTATGCGCAAACCATGCAATAGCGCCTCGTACTCCGTGACGTTGTTAGATGCTGCGAAATGGATCTGCAACACGTAGTGGAGTTTGTCGCCCTTGGGAGAGATGAGGACGACTCCAGCCCCCGTACCCGCAAGCATCTTCGACCCGTCGAAGTACATGATCCAGTGCTCTGAGTGCACTTCGGGCGGTAGGGACTGGGTTTCTGTCCATTCGACAATGAAGTCAGCAAGAGCTTGAGACTTTATAGCCTTGCGAGGCTCGTAGTTGATGTCGTGAGCCATGAGCTCAATTGCCCACTTAGTGACTCGACCCGTGGCATCCCTGTTGCCAATGATGTCGGACAAAGGAGCATGACTGACCACGGTAACCGAGTGGGTTTAGAAATAGTGCACCAGCTTCCGCGCTGCCATGAATACGCTGTAGACGAGCTTCTGGTAGTGCGGGTAGCGCTGCTTCGACTCAAAAAGGACCTCACTGACATAGTAGATGGATCGCTGCACTTTCTGCACCCGGTCTTCTTCTGCTCGCTCTACCACCAGAACCATGCTAACCACTTGATTGGTGGTTACAATGTAGAGCAGCAAGGGCTCCCCTTCCATCGGTGCAGCGAGGACTGGAGGCGTAGACAGCAATCGCTTGAGGCCGTCAAAGGCCTGTTGAGCTTCGCTGGTCCATTCGAAGGAGTCAGATTTCTTCAGGAGTCGGTAGAAGGGCAGTGCCTTCTCGCCAAGTCGGGAGATGAACCGACTCAGTGCAGCCACGCATCCGGTCAGTCGCTGGACAGCCTTCAGATCCTTCGGTTTGCCCATCTTGAGGATGGCCTCAATCTTGTCCAGGTTCGCCTCGATTCCTCATTCAGAAACGATGAACCCAAGTAGCTTGCCTGAAGGAACTCCAAAGACACACTTCTCCGGGTTGAGCTTCATATCAAATCTTCTGAGATTGGCGAAGGTTTCGGCCAAGTCGGTCAAAAGATCCGCGTTTTTTTTTGTCTTTACTACGATGTCGTTAACGTAGGCTTGGATATTTCTGCCTATCTGGTCATGCAAACACTTCTGCATACATCGCTGATATGTGGCTCCAGTGTTTTTCAAACCAAAAGGCATAGTGATATAGCAGTAAGCCCCAAACGGGGTAATGAAAGAAGTCTTTATTTGATCTGATTCTTTCATCTTAATCTGGTGGTAGTCTGAATAGGTATCCAGAAAACACAAACACTCACACCCTGCCGTGGAGTCGACTACCTGATCGATACGAGGTAGTGTGAACGGGTCCTTGGGGCAAGCTTTGTTCAGCGAAGTGTAATCTACACACATTCGCCAAGTCTTGCTCTTCTTAAGAACCAGGACTGGGTTTGCTAACCAATCCGGGTGAAGAACTTCCTTAATGAACCCGGCCACGAGGAGTCGGGCTATCTCTTCTCCAAAGGCTTTGTGCCTGTCCTCGGCGAAACGGCGAAGAGATTGCTTGACTGGCTTCGCGTCTTTGGGGACGTTGAGGGAGTGCTCGGCGAACTTCCTTGGAACTCCGGGCATGTCAGCTGGCTTCCATGCGAAGATGTTCCAATTCTCACAAAGGAAGTCGACGAGCGCGCTTTCCTATTTAGCCTCAAGGTCGGACCCGATCTGGACCGTCTTGGACGGATCGTCGGGGTGGACCTGGACTTTCTTTGTGTCCTTGGCCGACTGAAAAGTGGATTCGGACGCCGACTTCTTGCTAGGTGGAGCCTGTTCGAGGTCGGCATTCTTCTTGATGGCCTCCAGCTCTTCCGCCGCGATCAGGGACTCGGCAATGTCCGCGCTAGTGATATCGCACTCGGTGGAGCGCTCGAAGTCACCGGTGATGGTGATGACCCCCTTAGGACCCGGCATCTTCAGCTTGAGATAGACATAGCACGGCCTAGCCATGAATTTGGCATAGGCCGAGCGTCCGAAGATGGCGTGGTAAGCGCTTCGGAAGTCGACGACTTCGAAGGTCAAGGTCTCCACCCGAAAGTTGTCAGGACTACCGAAAACAACCTCCAGGGAGACCTGCCCCAATGGTTTGGCGCACTTCCCAGGCACTATCCCGTGGAAGGTAGTGCTGGTGGGACGAAGTTGGGACTCCGAGATCTGCATCTTCTTCAGGGTCTCCATGAAGATGATGTTGATGCTGATTCTGCCGTCCATGAGGACCTCACGGAGCTTGAAGCCACCAACCTGCGGATCCACCACCAGCGGGTGCTTGCCCGGGCGCGGGACGCGATCCGGGTGGTCAGAGCGATCAAAACCGACTGGCATCTCCGACCAGTCCAGCCACCGTGGGACTGCTGGGACTGTCGCGTTTACCTCGCGGCATCGCAGCTTCCGATTTCTTTTGGACTCGGATCCCTAGAAGATCATGAGGACGCCCCTGTGCGGGGGATACTGCGGCGCACTGCCACCCGGAGGGCCACCCTCGTCACTAGCGTCAGGAGCGGGTTGTTTCTCTTCCCGGAGGCGCTTTAAGAAGCTGCACTCCCTGGTCGAGTGACTCGCCTGATACTCGGCAGTGCTGTGAAAAGAGCAGGGCTTGTCGAGGATCTCCTCGAAGGTGAGCCTCGGCACCTTGCGTTGCTGCCAGGGACGCTCCTTCTTTCGATCGCCATCGCCTCGCTGGGGGCCGCGTTCAGCGGCCACAACCAAGTCGGCGCCACTAACTCCATCCCTGGCGCTAGCTTTTCGCTACTGGGGGCAGTTGTCACCACGCTTCCGACCCGAGTCAGTGTGGTCTTTGCGGCTTGAGGACTCGGCTTTTGACTTGCCCTTGTCCTCGTACCGCATTGCCTCCTCACCAGTCGCATACTTGCTGGCGACTTCCATGAGTTGGCCCACGGTCTGAATATTAGACCTGGCCAACTTATGCTTCAGGAGCTCATACTTGACTCCCTGAGAGAAGGCCTGAATGGCCAGCGTCTCAGAGACATCCTCGATGGAGTTGCGTAGCCGGGTCCAGCGCTGAATATAGTCGCGGACTGACTCCCCTTTCTCCTGGACGCAGAGCCAAAGGTCCTGCGCGTTCCCGGGCCGCTTGTAGGTGCCCTCGAAGTTTTTGACAAAGGCCTCTTGGAGGTCCTTCCAATCGTAGATGCCGTCTTCGGGCAAGCTGTTAAGCTATGCCCGCGCGGAGCCTTCAAGCATCAAAGGAAGGCTGCAGAGGGCAACGCATTCGTTGCCTCCGCCAATGTTGCAGGCGACGAGGTAGTCGGCAAGCCAAGTCTCCGACTTGGCAATGCCATCGTACTTGTCGACGCCACTGGCAATCCGGAACCGATCCGGGAATGGCTCGAAACGAATCCGCCTGCTAAAGCATAGCGGACCGGTGGAGGCCGAGCCGCCTGGCTAGTTAACCTCGTCACCACGACGCTCAGCCTGCATCCTGGCCGCCCGACGTCCCTCGATGTCGTCCCGAGCGTCACGGACATTGTTTGCCCGGGCTCGGGGGGAGTCGGCTTGACGACGCTCCGCCTGGAGTCGGTTGATCTCCTGGCGGGCATCAGGGTGCCGGTTCGTAGAGCGACTCGGCTGCGACGAGCCCACGGTGATGGGGCGACTCGGAGCCGCTGAGGGCCGGCTCCGCGCGGATCCGGAGGCCAGCCGGTCGCTTACCGAAGCAGCCTCATTCTGCTGTTCCACCGCTGTCTTCATCAGGGTGACGACTCGGCGGTAGGTCTCTGCCGCAGGACCATCTACCGGTGGCGAAAGCGAATCAGCCAACGCGGCAGCTGCAATGAGGTTCTGCGGGGGGATTGATAGACCGGGACGCCATCCCGCTCTCGAGTCAAAAGAGAATTGCGAACGTCACGACCCCTCCGAGCGGCCGATGACGCGGCGCGGCGTGGGTGCTGGTGGGACCCACGAGCCGAGGCTCCGCCATATTCGCGTTCACGCGCCTCGAGAGCTGCTTTCTCTTGGTCGACGCGATCCCGCTCCACCAGGATGGCCTGACGAGAAGCTTCGATGGCCCTTTCCGCCTCCGATTGGCCAGTAATAGGCGTACGTAAGAGCTCGTCCATCGCTCCGGCCATCGCGCCTGACGTGCCTGCCGCACCAGCTGTACTGGGCATGACCATGTACACTTCGGCCGTGGAGGCACGGCTTTGCGAACTCTCGTACCCATCGGATGCAGAATCCATGACGGGCGGAAGTAAGTCAGAGCCGATCATGCCGACGAGCTGGGAACACTCATCGCCGTCATATGAGGTCCTCAAGGTGTGTTTGGGTGCTAGCTCCACCGCTAGGCAAGGAACCGGATCTTGAAGGCGAAGCCGGCCGAAATTGTCGGCCAAGAAACGCAAGCTCCCGAAGGAGAGCATCGCGCCTCTTGGAAATGCGGCGGAAGTAAGGTGCTGTACCGAGTGGCCGAACACGAGCCTGCGCCGATGATCGGAGTAGATCCCGCCTGGATCGCAACTCCAGCCTGCGCGGCCCCTACCTGGCGCGCCAACTGTCACAAGGATTTCACGACAATATACGTTTCTAGTAGGATTTGGGGGGCGCAAGAGGATGATCCAGGAGCGGGTTCACACGAGAGATTTACCCAGGTTCAGGCCCTCTATGGGAAAGGTAATACCCTAGTCCTGCTGAATTGTTTAGCAAACCTCGTGCGAGGAAAAATTTGAGTACAATGGATGGCCCGTTACTCCCTAAAGAAAGAAAAACAGAAGAAGATCCCCTGCACGGGGTCCTGGCCTTGCCTTATATAGACCCGGCAAGGCCTGGAGTTACAACTACCAAGTCGCGGTAACGGCACTCTTAATTGATGCCTTAACTCTACTTAACTGCCGGGATAACGTCTGTCTTCAAGGCTTGGTAACGTCCGATCTTAATTGGCATCCGGCTGTTACTTCCGAGTGGATCTCGCAGGCCGCATCTATCCGGGTGGGCCTCTTGTAGCAGCTTTCAACCATCTTGAACTTTGTTGGGCCGATTCTCTGTCTTGGGCCTATCCCCTGTGGATCCCGTCGTCAGGTTGCTTTGTTAGTAGGTTGTGGTGGACATGTGAAGGTATTCATAGGCGTGAACTCTCTGCATATTCAATGAAAAGGTTTGGACTTACAGAGTTGATCTTTGGTCGGGTTCCTCGGTCAGCCAACACATTTGTACCAACTCCGAAGTCTGATTAGCTCACTGGAAACACATATTATGTGTTACAAACGTAATTCTAAGTGGCTTCGGAGTAAGTCCTTTTTATTTATTTTGGTTATGTATGCACCGTGAAATGAATAGTCTAGTAACATCGTGTAGAACTATTAGCTTTTCTTACGCTAAATTAGCTGATGAATTGATCAATCTCCATGCTAACTTATTCATCTGGACAATATGATTCGTGGCATTCTCTTGCGGCTGATAAGCTGATAAGCTGTGCTCACAGAAGATGAGTTGTTAAAGCGTGGCTGGGTACTTAATTTCCTAGCTTCCTGAAGCACTTGCTCACCGACGTCACTCACTGAAGAAAGATAAACCTGGGGTTTCGCATTACTAAGGGTTCTCTGCAAGCTACTCTTCTATCCTTCTTTCTTTGTCGAGACGGAAGCAGAGCCGAGCAAGTTCTACCGGAAACATTAGCTGGAATCATTTTTCATGCATCGCCAGGGAATGTTCATACAACACGCAAGCTATCTATCGATCAGATCAAACACACTTAACCATAAAATGCATGAGTTTCCACAGTTTCGATAAGCAGTTTGGGAGGGTGAGGCAAAGAGAACCTGCCAGCAGAAAGGATGGAGTTCGGACTGAAGCAATACTGACGGTTCACATTCGCCACAGCACCCGGCCAGATATGACCACTCACGCACCTTCTTGGTGAAGGCTCATGGAACCAAATTTACCCATGAGAAACCTGATGGGTAAAAATGGGCCAAAGCAGAAAAATATGCTTGGTCATGGTGGCAGCATCAGGCAGGTATGTTTCACATATCAGATGCTCTAATGGCAGAGGGCCCCTTGTTTGCAGAGAAGGGGCAACCGTGCCAAAAGGGTTTGGGTTTCAGAACCTAGCAAATGGCTGGTGGCTACAAACAAATGGTTCGTGGAATTCAGCTTTCGTGCCTGATGCTGCGCAGCACGCAAGCTATACATCAAGCTCCCCCACAATGCTTGGGTGAATAGGTTTGAATTGCTTGATCTGTACTGTGCAGAGGCATATAGCTAAAGAAAAATTTACTTACATCAAGTAACTCATGTCTCAAAAAAAATTTGCTTGATTTGGATTGTGCATAGCGCTAAATTTGTGTTTTTCACGCAGCTGAACAATATTGTCCCGTAGGTAAGGATCGGGATAATGAATTTCATAGGATTATTCATCCAAACTTCATCAGGAATGATCAGTAAACATATATCACATTAGATAGATATCATATTCATGGAATACGATTCGCTTTCAAAATGTCTTGATGGTGAAATGGTAGACACGTGAGACTCAAAATCTCGTGCTAAAGAGCGTGGAGGTTCTGAGTCGTCTTCAAGGCATAATATGGAGAATAAATACGCAACACAGATTGCATTCCAGGAACTAGGTAATTTATCAACTAGCAGCAAAAGAACAAACGTGAAATGGCATCAGGATATCAGTAGAGATAGATTGGGCATGTCACAAGTACTTTTACGGCCGAACGGCCCAAAACAACATGCAGCTAAGGTACTCCCAATAGTTCTTAAAACTAGCTTCCAGACCTTCACTCCTTAGTTCACCACAAATTTCTGAAGTAACAAGTAAACTCCATATCCTTAGCACCGTGAACCGAAGCGAAAATAACACGGCATCACTATCACCATCAGAAACACAAACTAGTGCACCGTCTCATGCCTCAACACACAGAACGGGTCCGTCACTGACAAGTCAATGGCATTTTGGAAGCTCCAGCAATCGGAGGCGAGGCAAACATGAACATCCCTGCTTCTACCATCTGATGCTGCATCTCTCTTACCGATGGACCCTGACATCAATCCTCTCTCCACTAACACATCATCACTGTCAGTGCAAACGACGCCCACGGTCTTCAGCACCTTCCCGTTTTTCAAAACATATTTGAGGAATAACTTGTTGTTCAGGGCACGGAACCCTTGGAGGACGATCGTCTTCAGATGCGATTCGAGGCATTCGCAAGAGCCCAGGGACTCCCAGAACTCCAGGTCATGGACACTGTCATGTGACTCGGATGGCATGGACTGGAAATGAGTGAAAGAAATGTCAGGGTTGAGCAGCATATCAATCCTTAGCAACATGCCAATCATGAATTGCACCTATGTAGAACTAGAAGTGCTAGAATGAGCTGTATCTATATATCTATATTAACATCTTGAATCACAATTAACGACAAGTACTAGGATCAGCTGGTGTCTATATTATCAATCTGAATTCCATCAATAACAAGCACAGGAATGAGCAGATATCGATATGACACGAACACCAGCATGGTAAGTACTAGGATGAGCTGATATCTATATGACACGAATACTACAATGATGTGGAGCGTCTCGAGGCGAGGAAAGCATTTGAGCAGAGTGGGCAGCATCTTGGCCTCCCTGTTATCGGAAAACCGCACACTGACAGCCAGTATCTTCAAGCTCGGCACCATGGCGCTAGCTCTCACATTCATCCCAGCCTACAACTGAGGCAAATTAAGCAACGTGAGAAAAAATCATCGGTTGCACAATCACGTAACGAATGCAAAGTGCAGAACACAAAAGTTACAACACACAGTTACCCTGATGACAGTACCGCCAATCTCGAGCACGTGGAGCTTGAGATCTAAGAACCCAATCACCTCCAGCCTGGGTGCGCGAACAATCTTGACAGGCCTCCGTTCGGGAATGAGGGTTTGAGGAGCAGGCGCTCCAGGCAGGGGGCATCCTCAACGACGATTTCCTTGAAGCTGGACATCCACTCCATCGCGACCTTGAGGCTGCGGGACGCGACGCGGAGGCGCGACGGGCAGTGGTATACCATGGCGAAGGAAAGGATCTCCAGCTTGGAGCAGTGCGCGAGCAGGGCATCGAGGTCTCCAGTTTGGATGATGGTGTGAAAGAGGCCGAGCTCCCGGAGATTGGCGAAGGCGGGCGGGCGGGCGGTAATGTCCGGGAAGTGCCAGAAGCCGAGGTAGAGGCGGCTGAGGGAGACGCAGCGGAGGATGTCGTTGGGGAGCGGCATGTCGAGCGGCCAGGGGCGATTGAAGAGGATGAGGTCCTCGACGTTCTTGGCGGCGAGGCTCGCGATCAGGCGCTGGAGCGCGTACTCCTGCAGGTGGAAGGAGAGGCCGGTGATCCGCGAGGCGCGCACGGGGCCCGGGTGAGCGGCCACGCAGCGCGAGATGGCGCGCAGGACGGACATCTGGCGGAACCCGTCGACATCCTTGAGGTGGGCATCGTCCACGAGGAGCGGGGTCGCCGCCCACACGCCGCGCCAGCGCGTGGAGAGGACCATGGTGCGCGCGGCCTCCTGGTGGGGAGGTGGGAGATGATGTTGGAGAGCAGCTCGTCCTGGAGTCGGCTGATGCGGTCCTCGCCGTCGTCCGGCGCCGCCGGATCGCCGGTGGGCAGGTCCGCGGCGCCGTCCTCGGCCTCGGCCTCGGACTCGGAGGAGGTGGGGGAGAAGTGGTCGTCGTCGGAGTCGGAGGGGTCCTCGACCTCGGGCGCGGGGACGAAGGGTGGGGGAAGGAGGGAGATGAGGTAGGGGACGTTGAACTCAATGAGGTCCTGCGCGGATGGGCCCTCCAACGCCAAAGAGTTGAAGAACTCCTCGACCTCGCGGTAGGTTATGAATATTTCGCCGTCGGCGTCCATGGTGGACGAGGCGGCGGGCAGGCGGCGAGGACGAGGAGGGTTTTTGGGGGACGGGAGCAAGAGCGGCCCGAACGAACGGGGCGTGATGAACTCTGGTGGGATGCCGCGGTGGTAGCGCTGCGCAACAGAAAAGTGGCTTTTGTCTTTGGAGTCTTGTGAGCCAGGTGTCAAGGTGGCACGATCTGATTCGATATGGCAGAAAGGCTTGTGGCGTAAGGAAAGGTAAATGACAGACATCTACTCGTACTTTTTTCTGAGATCAGATTGGTCCTTCGATTTGAAATTGTCAAGAGGTCTAAAGGAGTTGTTCCGAAAATCAATTAAAGTTCTGGTCGAAAACAAATTTCGTTATTGTTGTGAAGATGAGGGGTTGCCATTTTTGAGCGAACCAAGAAAACTGATTTTTGTGCTTGATTAGTACTGTACATATTCTTTGGTTACTCGCTCCTAGCGTCTAGCACTTCCCACGGAACCGATCAGAACGAACAGAAAACCGAGTTTCAACAATAAAATGCAGAAAAACCTAACTATATTGGGCAACTCTGTTTGGCTGGCGCTATTCGACTAGGGAAAAAAACCTCATAATTGAAAACTGGCCGGTCACTGGAAGTGCCGAAGCGACAAATCCCACTTGATCCGTGCGCGGTAGCGAGAGCAATGAGGAATTGGAGAGCGGGAAAGATAGGGGATGGAGGGAGCATATTGGGGTATATGTCAGACATAACATGTATACGTATGCCATATAATTTCAAACGTCGAGAAATAAAAAAATAGAAGGTGAATAGTAACAACAAAGTACTGTTTCCTCTAAATTTGAATTTAGTACTATTTACAGTTAGATTTTTCATTTTTGTTTCTCAATCTGTTGACCGAATTTATATTTGAAATTTTGTGACCTAATAAATGCATGTTATGTCTATCTCATAATTTTTTTCAGAATTTTACACAATATTTAGAGGTATTCTTAAGTGGTTTTATGTACTAGTATATTTTTAAACTGTTAGTGCATTTAATATGTCCTTGGGGTTGGAGGAGGACACCAAGAAGAATACAAGCAAACAGGATAAAATCATAGATCAAAACTAAACAGGCTAGCTATGCCATGGCTCGGATAGCGCTTAGAAGAGGACAATGGATGTACCACATTTTCGAATAAGTTGTACACCTAGCCTAATTTGTTCGAGTGTACATAATCACCTGTCATACTTTGCATGGTTTTCATGACTAGAAACCCCTTAAGGCACACATATCATGTTTCAGGAGCTTGTTTGAGGTTATATAGTGTCTTGTGGAGTTTACAGACATTGCTAGAAAATTTAAGATCTTTAAAACTGGGAGGCTACTTTGCATAGACTAGTTCATTAATTTTGTCATTTATAAATACACTCTTGACATCCATTTGATAAAGTATGATATTATGATGATTAGCAAATGTATGTAAGATTTCAATGACTTATAGTCTAGCAACTAAAGCATAGGTTTTGTTCAAAATCTAAACTTTCGACTTGTGTACCCTTGGGCTACAAATCTAGTTTTCTTCCTCACAACTTGACCATTTTCATCTTGTTTGTTGCAGAACACCCATTTGGTGCCGATAACGTTTTGGCATGGTCTTTCTATAAGAGTCCAAACTCATTGCGAGTGAAGTTGTTCAATTCTTCGTGCATTATATTCACCCAATCGGGATAAACCAAAGCTTCATCTACCTTGGAAGGTTCCAAAGAGGAGATAAATGAGTAATGTTTAGAAAAATTAACAACGCGTGAATGAGTTTGAGTGTATTTACGCATGTCGCTAAGAATTTGGTCAGCAGGATGGTCGCACTATAAACTCCAATGAATCCTTGCATGGTCCGATTGGTCTTGAGGTGGATTCGAGGTTGAGCACTGTCATTTTAGTCTTGGGTCACCCCTACACTTTAGATCTCATTATGTGCTGATGTGGGAAGATCCACTTGGGTTGATGATGTGCTCTCCTTGATCTCCATTGGCATCACTTCCTCTAGTGACATGTTTTATTAGTATTTTTCAAACTCATCACCTACATCAACGGGAAAGTTTTCTACTTGGGAGCCATTTGTTTCAATCAAAATATATGTCACACAATTCTTCAATTATACGTGATATATTGTTGAAGATTCGGTAAGCATACGAATTGTAGCATATCCAAGAAAGAACCATTCATCACATTTAGGAGCAAATTTAGAAAAAATGTTGCTTCTTATTAAGGATATAACACTGCTCCCAAATATGCGAAACTAGGATACGTTGGGCTTCTTCCTGGTGATGAGCTTGCATGGGGTCTTCTTCTAGATTCGATGAAGGTATAACCAGGTGATGGCGTGTCATGCAGTGTTGACACCCTCCACCTAAAAGCGGTCAAGAGTCTTATATTTATTGAGGCATTTTCCTAACCATCTCTGTGAGTGTGTGGTTCCTCCTATCCGCCACTCCATTTTTTTATGGTGTGTAACGGAGGAGAACTTGTGATTGACACCTCCTTCATCTAGGATGCTTCAATGTGGTGTTCTTGAACCCGATTCCATTGTCACTTTTCACATTCTTGAATTCATTTTGAGCTCTTCTCGCAAATATTTTGAAGATCTTATCTGTGTCTCATTTATCATGCAACAAAAATACTCAAATATAACGAGAGAAAAGTCATCAACAATAATGAACCTATAACAGTTATCTTCTACACTCACTAAATGATAAGACGAAACATGTCCATGTGAAAAAATCGAGTGGCTTAGTTGTCGTCATGACATTCTTCACGGGAAGTGGTACTCCCACTTGTTTCCTGGGTTGGCATGCACTATAAAGACGATCTTTATCAAATGTTATGTTCTTGACACCGAGTATATGATCACCCTTGAAAAGCTTATCGAGATTCCTCATTCCCACATGTACCAATCTCCTATGCCGTAGCCGCCCTAAAGAATACTTTGCCAACAAACATATTTGGCTAGAATTGATAGGAGGAAAAATCAACTAAGTAGATATTACCTTTCCTAATACCTTTGAAGACTAATGAGCGATCATCACTCTTAGTACCTTCAACTCTTTTTTCATGAGATAAATAGGTGCCTCATCATCGCTTGAGTGGTCAAAGAGAGACTTGACAAGTCTTGAGCTTGCCATGGCGAGACCAACAACTCCATCATCAACATCGTCCGAGTAGGAGTGGGAGCTTGGATCATCGGAATCCCATTCCTCGCCAACGTGGGCTGGAGCCTTGTAGTGATTCTTCTTCGTTAACTTGCCCTTTCCATGATGCTCCTTTTTATTGTACCACTTCTCCTTCTCATGCTTCTTGTCCTTCTTGTTAGGATGATTGGTAATCAAGTGACCTATCTTGTCGCACTCAAAGCATGTCTTCTTGGTGAGTTTTCTTCTTTGTATCATTCGAGTACTTATAGCTTCTTGCGTTGTTGAGAAACTTATTGGCATCATCCTTCTTGAAAATCTTGGAGAATCTCCTTACAAATAGGGCAATGTCATCTTTATCAAGTCATTCTTCCTCTTCATCATCGCTTGAGTCATCCTCAACGATGTGCTTGGCCTTCAAGATGATGTTCTTCTTAATGCTTGAGTTTGAGGTCACAGGCCCTACCTTGTCTTGGATTGTCATCTCATGAACAATGATTCTTCTAAGCACCTTAGTGAGAGTCAACTTCTTGAAGCCATCCCTCTCACGCATGAGCATCATCAAGTACTTATATTTGGATGAGAGGGCTCGTAACATCTTCTTGACAATGAAGTGATCATTGATTTCCGGGCACCGAAAAAACTTGACCTCATTCATAATGTGATTGATGTGAGTGAACATTTTATTCGCACCCTCATTCTCTATCTAGTGAAGAGGCCAAGCTTTCTTGTTAGGAAGTCGAGTTTGGACTCCTCGATGAAAGAAGTTTCCTCGTGGATCTCTATGAGCGTGTTACATATCGTCTTGGCATTCTCGAGCATGCTCACTTGGTTAAATTCATCCGGACTCAATGCGTTGAAGATGACGTTCATCACTTGTGCATCGATGATTTCGTAAAAATACAACAGCTCCGACTTTTAAAGAAAATGATGATGCGGAGCATCCCATGGATAACACGTCATCAAGCTATTCAACTCCAAGTGACACGTATGGATCCATATGTTGCCAAGACATGGCATGAAAAGGTGAATTTTCTCCTTACACGTGCCCAGCTAATCCTACCTTGAATAGTATGCTACCTAATGCGTTGACTCTATGCTTGCCAAGGTATGAAGGATCAAACAAGGGGAGGAGTGAAGCTGATGCGGACATCACCATGGACACACCACTTCACGTTCAAGCCCACCTCCACTTGTTGTTGGGGTGGGTTTTTCCATTTAGACTATCCTAGTTATCCTCCACCCGTGAAGATCGGGAGCCCTCCATATCAATGACTTAGGCGTGTACAGAATGGCGGGGCGGTGGAGGCAAGATCAACAAGTGACCATTTTTTGATACCGCCATTTTCCGGCCCTTAAACTGTCACGGTTGGGGGACTAGAGGGGGAGTTAGGGGTTGAGAGGAAATATATGTGTGGTTTTCTTGCACATCAGTCTTGAGATTATTCGATTTGGAAAGAACGCTTCGTCCGATGGTTTTACTTTCACTCTTTATTCTGCAATGAAAAATCGTGCCGAGACAACTGGACAATTGGTATTATTATTTTTAATTCTACTAGTGTTTTTGAAAAATATTAGACATTTTATATCTTGGGATGGCATTTTTTCCCATAAGTTTAGGTATCTAATCTGTTTTTAGAGTGGGTATAAGTGATAGTCTAGACCATGGGTTTTTATGGGTGTATACATAATAAGCTATGGGTTGGATATAGGTATCAATATATACCCATGGTACCTAAAAAACTAAAAATTCATGTAAATATGTTATGACATGCGGGTGTCGGTGTTCTAATCTGGCAATAATGAATACGGGGAGGTGTGATCACAGAAGATCTAGATGGGTGCACACGGGAGACAATGTTTAGACAGGTTCAGACCCTCGAAGACAGGTAACACCCTACGTCCTGTGTTTGGTGGATTGTATTGATCGTATCCCGTATGAGGGTATGTGTCTATGCCTATGCTCAGAGCGTTCTTGTGCTCTAGCTTGCTCTTGATCGTCTCTAAGCCTATGCCAATCCAAGGATCCCTACCCGGCCTTATATAGACGACCGGAGGTAGGGTTACAGGAGTCCGGATCGGCTTACAGATATGTTTCCTAATCGGTTACAACTGATACCCGGTATGCCGGGCAGGTATTAGTCCATGTCTTGTACTCCAAGTCAATGAGGCGCCCCCGTGTAGAAGTCGGACTCCGAGTAGTCGGCCTGGCCCACCCTATGCCTGGATGGCCAGCTTTGTCCTCCTTGACGATACCCGGGTGCCATGTCATCGTCAGTAGCCCCCGAGTCCTTCACGATCTGGCTACTGTCCGCCTTCTCCCTTGAGCAAGCTTTCCAGGTGATATCCGCGTGAGCGCACCGCCTTATCGATTGCAGGGAGATTGTGAGGGACTCATAGAACTCCTGTGGAAAAGACAATAACAAGCCGAGTAATATTCACCCGTAAGGCTAGAATATCATGGCAGATGAGTTAATAGCGGGTAAATCCTGGTGGTATCCGATCTATCCTGAGGGACAGAGACCGGCTGATAGCCCAGCGTGGGACATACCATAATCTCGACTGAATTCTCGAGTAGCACCTGGTTTCCGAGTGGCTCGGGCCCAGCTAGCGTCCCTCTGAGGAAATGCCTCTGAAATCCGTGTCAGAACCAGAACACAAGTTACGGCGCATAGGTTCCCGAGTGACGAAGCCTGATACCCGGACATTCCACTGAATCCAGAAATTCCGGATCCCAGAAATCCCGGAGCGAAACTTCACGGGAAGTCCGGGTGAAGAAACCGGTGGCTCCGAGTTGCTCGGTGTCCGACTCGAGGCCTGCTAAAGGCGCGTCTTAACTGCCCTTCACTTGGGTGTATTCAAGTGATTGCATTCCTATTGGAGGTCAATCCTTGAAACCCTTCAAAACCATAACGTTCAGTTCCGAGTTAATCAGTAACCGACTAGCGGCTCGTTGGAAGCATGTTACAATTGCTCTTTATGGTGGTGTATTACAAATGGCTATTCAACCCCGGGAGGTCGGCCATTGGATCCTTCTTGTTAAATGGCGCAGATTGCGGCGATGTTGCGTCGTGGGCACTGAGGAATCGCGGCGTGGGCCGTAACTCCGTGTAGTGGAACCTGAAGAGGTGTGTCATGGGCACGGAATATCGCGCGTGCGTGGGAGCGGAAAGGTCACGCCACCTGAACCGTCCCCCTTTTTAAGATCGGGAAAGCGGCGGGGTCTATTCACGCCTTCCAGTGCACGCTTTGTTTCTCTTGCGCCCAAAAACCCCTTCGTCTTCCTTGCACCCAGCTGATCGAGAACGCCGCCGCATCCCCAAACCCTAGATCTGCTACGCCGGCGCTGGATGCACACCCCAAAGTGGGAAGCAAATCCAAATGAAGCAGAGGAGACGCATTGATGTGGAAGCTTTTGAGCGAGGGAGAGCTTCCCCGTCGCCCCGATGGCTCCCTGGATGAAGTCGACGGTGACCGAGTCCCAGCTGCAAGCTCTGATGAAGGCGGGAGTGCTGCCGCCGAAGAAGCTAGTCGAGTTGCGCCGCCAGTGGGGGAGGAATTCCCCACCCCGAACATGGGTGAGATGGTCGTCCACAGCTCCTTCTTCCAGCGGGGCTTCTCCATACCCGTCCACCCTTTCTTGCGGGGGCTGCTCTACTACTACGGGCTAGAGCTCCACGACCTCAACCCCAACGGTCTGGTCCATGTCGCGTGCTTCATCACGCTGTGCGAGTGTTTCCTCGACATCGAGCCGCACTTCGCATTGTGGAAGCAGCTATTCGTTGTGAAGTCGCAACCGAGCAAGGACAGTCCGGCTGTGGTGGGAGGTGCCGGGTTCCAACTGAGGCCCGGGACGGCGAAATATTATCTAGACCTGCCGGCGCAGACCTTCAACAAGGGATGGCACGCGGATTGGTTCTACTGTGTCAATCCCGCGTCGTCGCTCCGGCGTTCGTGGGTCAGTAACCGGAGGTAAAACCGAGCTGGTCCGAGCCACCGCTAGACCGGGAGCTAGACGGGAACATGGTCATCATGTCGCAGCTTGCCAAGGCGATCAGAGCCGGGGTGACCGGGGTCGTCGTCGTCTCCACCTTCATCCGTGGCGAGTGCAGCCCACGAAGCTGAGGGCTCACCTGATGTACATGTACGCCGGCGAGCAGGACACGACCCGGGAGTCATCCGAGGAACTCTCGGAAGATGAAGTCCGACGCCGAGTCGTGAAGCTCATGGCCCAGGGAACGAACCAGGACCTCTCCGGGCGGCCTCCGCCCTTCAGCAGATCCAATCCCCCGAACCAGGTAAGCGGTCAATCCCCCGACTCTTCTTATTCGCAAGTCGTAATACCGTCGAATCTGATTCGGGTTATCCCTGTGTTTTCTGACTTCACAGGTTCTCTTCAGCTTCAGTTCCAACGCTCCCCTTTCGGAGAACGAGATTTGGAATTTGCCGCAGTACGCCGACGTTCCCAGCGGCGGGCCGCCATCGCAAGGCGTAGCCGGCTCATCCTCCTCCGAAGCCAGGGTCTCAAAGGGAAAAGCTGCGGTGGTGGAAGAGCCCAGCGTCCCTCCTCTAAGTGCACCAGCCCCAATGAGGAGGAAGAAGAAGAAGATAACTCTCCCCTCATCATGAAGAGGAGGAAGAAAAAGGCCGCTAATGCAGGCTCGGGGGGACATGGCGACTCCTCTGCCTGTCCCGGCCCGACGGCGCTGACTGCCGCTGCGGAGGAGAATCCTCCGGTGGCCGATGATGCCGTTCCCCTAGTCGAGGGCGAAGAGAACAGCCAACTCTACCTTTGGAGGGCAGAGTGGCTCCACGGCGCGGCCGACCCCACCGGCCGGCGCACCAAAGATCGGGAAGCGAGGGTGATGCCATGGTCCGTCAAGTAAGTTGCCTTTCCGTGCATCGTCCATCCCCTCCTTTTGCTTTGTTGTCTACAGGGAGTAACCGTAAGCATCCTTGCAGGGCGAGCAAGGCAGTGGACCCCAAGAGCACCCGGCGGTCCGACCAAGGGGGAGCTGGTCGACGCCGGTGGCCCGACCCCTGTCTCCTGCGAAGGCCGTGGAGGTTCCACCATCGACAGGTGTGGCTCCGGCGCCACTGCCGGCGGGTGCGCCCCCGACTCCTCCGCCTCAGCCGCCTGCCTCGGAGTCAGTCGAAGCGAGCGCCCCGGCGGGTGTGCCCCCGACTTCTCCACTTCCGACGCCTGTGTCAGAGCCGGCTGAGGCCAGCGTCGGGGCGCCGGCCCCTGTCGTGACAGAGGAGGCGGGCCAGACCCGGAGGAGATAGACCACGTGCCGCCCCCTCTACCGAGACGCGAGCTGACTGTCCCTCCGCTCCGGATCCAGGAGAGGGATTCGGCAAATCTGGGCTTCGTCCTCCAGGAGGTTGATGATGTCCGGGAGGCAGAAGATTGGGACGAGCTCTTCAAGGCCACCACCGAGCTTGGCGAAAAGCTCCCGGTCCTGCTAAAAGGCATCTGGAAAAGTGCCAACTTGGTCAACGGCAGAATCCACCCGCTGGCAGAGGTATGTACCGAATTCTTGGACCAGTCGGGCGGGGGCTTCTTAGTAGATGGTAGGTTTTTCACTCTGGGGGCGCGATCAGTGCACCTAAAGGGTGTAGCCCCCGAGCCTTTACTTGGTTCGGGGAACCGAGTAGAGGGTCTTCAATGACTTTGCTCGAGCGACTAGTTTCTTTTCTTTTGTAAATTTCACTCTGGGGGCTACGAACAGTGCACCCAGAGGGTGTAACTCCCCGAGCCTCTGCTTGGTTCAGGGAACGAAGTGAGGGTCCTGAAGAGTATGCCCGAGTAGCTAACCCTGTTGTGATTTTTCTTGCAGAGCTTGGTCCGGCGGTCGATGGAGAAGACTGAGTTTCCTCCAGGCCCGGCTGCCAGCCTTCGAGCAACTCGGCCAGAGAAAGGCCGAGTTGGACAATTTGACTGGCAGCCTTAACGCAGCGCGGAGCAAGTGCGCAGCAGCGAGAGGCGGAGGTGGAAACGCTGAAGAGGGGGCGTTTCACAGGAAGCCGCCTGGGCTCAGGTAACTACCCTGTGCCCTTGTTGGTTGCCATTGTTCTACGAGGCTGACTCTCCCATGTCCTCTATAGCCGCTGAAGACGAGGCCGCCAAGCTCCGGACGGAGCTTGAGGTGGCGAATGCCCGTCTCGGCCAACTGTCCTTGGTCGAGGAAAAGGGTTACCAGCTGGAGGAGGCACTCGGCGTGGAAAGGCGCATATCGAGCACCTCGAGAGGGAGGCCGCCGTCCACGAAGGTTGTCTGAGGCAAGCCGTAGACGCTGCCAAGGCGGCAAATAAGAGGGCTACAGACTCCACCGCTGGTAAGTGCCTGACTCGGGTTGCCAAGTCAGGGTCGCCAGGGGTTTTGTCTAATGCCTTTGTGTTGCCTTCACAGAATACCAAGTGCGCCTGGCGAAGATCAGTGCAGCGATGGTGATCTGTACGCGGCCGGTCGGACCACCTGCAGCGTCCTATGGGAGGACAAGACGGCGCCGGACCAGGTGGAGGTCGTGGTTGAACGTCTTCGACTGCGCCGGACCACGTGAAGGCTTTGTCAGACTGAGCAATACCAAGCCGGGGTAGAGTTCGCGCTCGTCGTGACAAGTCTCACTATCCGGTGGTTGACTTGTCGGAGATCCAAGACGGGATGGCTACCGACGTCCCGCGGACGAAGTTTCCGGCATTGTTTGAAGCCGTCCGGCCCGCCGCAGAGAACCTGGTCAGGCGGATAGATGAGTAGGGATAGGAAGATGTAAATAACCCTACTTGTACTAGACGCGGGGAACCCAAGTATATTAATGCATGCTTTTGAACATAAACCTTTGTGTCTCCCATTCTCCTTAATAACTCGTTCATGTGTAGATTTGGCTTTTTGGTGTGCCTTTGTCGACCCGTCGTATCCCCCTTTGTGTAGGAGAGCCGTGGCTACATTCCGTGTAGCGTCAGGTTGTGGCGTAGACCGGCGGTCGAGGACGAGGGTTGACATCTACTGTGTTACACAGTACTATAGTAGATTGTGGAAAAAGAGTTAAAAAATCCGAGTGCTCGGATGCGCAGTCGAGAGATGTAGCCCCCGAGTGTCCGCTATGCATAGCTTTGGGCGTTTAAAGCGGAGCAAAAGAGTTACTCGGATGGGGCACATTATGTTTATTCAGAAGTATGAAATACAAGGTTTAAGCATAGAAGCGACGTAGTTGTTCTATGTTCCACGCGTTGGTGATGAGGTTGCCATCCTTGTCCTTCAGTCGGTAAGCCCCCGGGTGCAATACTTCAGCGACGGCGTACGGACCTTCCCAAGGCGGGGAAGCTTGTGCATGTCTTTGTTGGACTGGACTCGGCGTAGAACCAAATCACCAACGTTGATGTGCGCCCACGTACGTTCCGGCTGTGATAGCGCTGCAAGCCCTGCTGGTTCTTTGCCGCCCGAAGCAGGCGACTTCTCACGTCTTTTCAAGCTGGTCGAGAGCATCTTGTCTTGCCTCCTCCGACTAAGCCTCCTCATAGTGCGGACACGCGGGAGCCATAGTCCAGTCAATCGGGAGTACGGCTCGGCTCCATATACCATGAAGAAGGG
>JAGXJF010005848.1:0-91015 GCA_019208055.1 Stipa capillata | reverse complement strand
ACTCGGGGGCTACGATGCGTACGCGTCTCATGCTAAGCACTTGAGTCATCTTTTTCCTCCGTCTTCTAGAGCTCTTCGTTCTCTTGCAGAATAAAATGGGAATGGGAATAAGAGAAGGTTATACTGCAACGCCGTTGAAGGTAGAGAACTGCTCTCCTTGAGGCAACCTATCTCATGTCGTCTTCTCTTGTTCAGCATCCCGTGAATATGAAGCTTTTCTCTGAACAGCTTGACCTTAACCCATCCTACTAAATAGAATTTTGAAATTTAGCAGAGGAGTAGAAAACCTTTTTCAAACCAAAACTTCGAACTAAGGAAAGATGAGGTAGCAAAGATAAGGATTAGAAAGCAATATTACTTATATTTTTCACAATCCTTTTATTTTATAAATAAATTTTTGTAAACACTGATCCTAGGCCATCCTATCTTAGGTCTTATCCTACGGTCAAAGCTTAGCTCTGATACCACTCTGTCACGACCCCAAATTTCAGAGCCGCGACGTGACGCCCACGACTGCCCAGGAGTTTCTCAGTCGCGGGGTGTAGAGATGATACATTGCTAGCATCGCATAAAACAGTCCACATATATTACAACACAACAAAATAGGTTAACACGAGTATATCTTACATATGACTGGAGCGTCTGAGCTCAAAGTTTCATCACAAAAGGAACCTAACCACAGGCTCTTTGAGCGTACGGATGAGACCTAAAACTCGTATTCGTCGGCATTGAAATCATCCTCTTCAAGAGGATCTTCACAATCATCCTGCATATCTGAATTATGGGTGCAGTAATGAGTACGCGACGTACTCAGCAAGCCACAACGGAAAGCCGTAATACTTAACTACATGCATTGGATTGCAAGGAAGGGTGTAGGGTTGAATATACCATTTGGTGGATGCATAACTCTACTTCAACTTAGTATTGAAAACACACCATTTAAATCATAAACATAGCAATCTCTTGAGTTTAAGTTCTACATCAAGTTACCCTCGGATGCCATTCAAACATCACAAGGAAATCCTACTTGTGCTTCGCAACGAGTATCACCTCTCAACACAACTCCATTAACCGGGAGTACGGCGTATTCGAATACCATTTCAATTGACTCTGTAGAGTTGCCCAGCTTTACCCACACGACATCTAAACCTCATTTGTCATGCGCAATTAACACACTCCCACAAGTGTGCCGACAGAGGTAAGATGACAAGGCCGTTTATCTGCTCTATCTTTTGAAGTTCCTACCCAGGAACACTTCATCACTCGCTCTCCCGGGAGTCTAACAGGCCAATGTTAACTTCAGGATCTGGGATTTGAGTGGGTTCCAGTTGTGAGTCCCCAACCCGTGGGTTATCACTCCTTCCGCTACTAAGAGACATTCCAATCACATGGAACAGCTAGCCAATTTTGTAGTCGTTCATTGGGTAGAGCAGATGTACTAAGCCGGGCTCGACAAATCGAACATGTGGTTGAGCGATTTCATATGTTTCTCACTATGCACAAGGGTCTCGTCCTTAATCGCCCTGAGCGGTAATTCTCCCGATTACCCTCACTTCACGGTCAGGGGAATGGCTGCACATTCAACTCGTGAAGGCCCCACCTCGTGATCCCTACCGTCGGCATTTCCATTTTCAGAAACTACATCCTCCGAGTTAATTAACATACCCGACATTGCCATTTTACCGGAAGGACCAATCCCTATGTCGATAATACCTGTGGCTATCCTACAGGTTTTCAAACAATTATGGCTTGCAAGCATTGACAGGGCTGTGTAGGTGGTAGGTCATAACTATGTTATCATGTCATTCGAAATACTGCATACGAGGTTATCATGCAAAAAGTAATAACTAAACTAGCATTATTACGAATAATAATATGGCGAGTAGGTTCGACATGAACAAGGTTGTGTTGTGACTTGCCTCCTGCTCTGGGTTCAGCTGAGGGGAAGTCTTCGGGATGTCCTTCACCTTCTGGATCCTGTCCTAGCACCGAATCGCCACTATCGATCCCTAGATTGCAAGAAATCCAAACACACATGTATAAGTCCGGGCTCCATAAAATGAGCTAGGACGTAATATAATTTACTTGAAATAAATACTGAAAATAGTGTTTGGACTGCTCTGGATTGGAACCGAGATGTCGAGGA
Source organism: Stipa capillata (assembly GCA_019208055.1). NCBI lineage: Eukaryota > Viridiplantae > Streptophyta > Magnoliopsida > Poales > Poaceae > Stipa > Stipa capillata. Next base: position 88,869 of record JAGXJF010005848.1, on the reverse strand, counting down.
TTGAAGGAATTGGCGAGAATAGATTCTAGGGTTTTCGGACGAAGAATTGGAAAGAAAGGGGTGGAGGTGGTTTTTGAGGATCTTGGACATTAAACAGCAGGAACTTGAATCAATGGATGGCATAGATGGATTCGCGTCGTCGAGATGATCGAATCGATGTATAATAGCGATTTTTAGGGTTTTCGGACGAAGGGTTTGAGAATAGGTGGAGGGGGTTTTCAAGGGTTTTGGTCATCAAACAGTGGGAATCTGGATCAAAGGATAGCGTAATCAGAACCGCGTCGTCGAGACGATCGAAACGGTGTACTATACCGATTTTTAGGGTTATCGGATGCAACAGAAATTAATTAATCACAAAAGAAATGGAAAAGAAAAAGAAAAAGAGAGGAGGCAGCAGGCTGGCCGAAACGGCCCGCGCTCGGCGCTGGCCCAACAGGGGAACCAGGCCGGCCTGCTGCGGAGGGGAAGGCCGAGGCCCGCTCGGGGGCGCGGCGGCCTGCAGAGGAGAAGAGCGGGGCGGCCCGCTAAGGAGGCGCGCGGCGGCCTGCTCGGGCGGAGGGGAAAAGGGGCAGGGGCGACCGGGGAACAGAGGAGGGGGCGGGGCTGCCGGCGGCGAGGAGCAATTCCTCGCCGGAGGTGCTCGCCGGACCAAATCGAGGGGTCGGGGAGGGGGGGTACCGAGGGTGAGGAACCCATTTTCGGGGAGAAAAGGGGGCGCCGCCGAGGGAGATTGGGCTGGCGATGGGGAGGTGCGGCTCGGGTTTGGGCTCGCCGGAGGGAGCGCGGTGGCGGCGGTTCGCCGGAGATCCGAGGAGAAAGGGGAGGTTCCAGGGGAGGAGGGGAGGCTCGGAGGCGGCACTGGGAGCTAGAAGAAAAAAAGGGGAGAACGGATTTGGCGGGGCGGCTCGGGTTGAGCTCGCCGGAGGGGAAGGGAGTAGCGGAGCTGCCGGGGGTTCGGGGATGAGGAATGGGGTTGGGAGGAGGTTCCAGAGGGGGAGGAGCTTGGCGAGGGCTTGGGCGCTTGAAGAAAGAAGGGAGGGGAGCTCGGCATTGATGGGTGAGCTGTGGAGGGAGAACCCGGCGGCGGCGGTGGTGCGCTTTGTTACCTCGCCGGAGAAAATGGGGAGTGGGGCGGAGCTCGACGGTGGTCTGGACGGCTGCGAGGAGCTCTAGGGAGCACTGGCACGAGAGGGAGCGGAGGAATGGGGAGCTCGGTGTTGGAGAAAACGGAGAAAGAGATGGGCGGAGGGGGCGAGGCAGACTTGCCGCTGGGGAGAGAAATGAACGAGGGGTGGCGTGGCGTGCGGAGCAGCTCCAACTCAGCAAGCCTTGGCGAGGTGGCACAAAATGGCAGCAGGCGGAGGTGCTCGCGGCAGGAGCTCGACGCCGCGTGGCGATCCTTGGCTGCAGCGCTGTCGTGGAGAACGGGAGGAGAATGGGAGGAGGGAGAGACAGAGGAGGAGATGGGCTGAGCAAAGGAGTGGGCTGAGGAAGAAAGAATTGGCCCAGAAACAGTTTTCGAATTTTAAAACTTTTCAAAATTTGCCAAATTTTAGGGCTCTTACAAGTATGATTTCTTTAGTGTTGGCGGCAAGTCGGCGGCAAGTCAGGTGAGGATATGGCCCACGAGATTAATCCATCAATTTCTCTTTTGAAACGTTTTGGATGTGGGTGAATTTACAAAGAAGACGCAAGCTAAATAGTGAATATATGTCATCTCCTACAAATACAGATACGAATAGAACTAAATAGTTCGGCATAGCTTTGCTACAAGTGCATATAAAATGGAGCATTATATATCTATGGTTTTTCTGAAGTACAAAAACCCTAAACATGAGCTTATATGAACTTATGTTCATATTGTTCGAGGGGTGTATGTGCATAATCCCTAAACCGACGGTGTATAATTAAATATTATGTAAATAGTCTAAATCCTCTACCCCTAATGAATGTTTTGTATCTTGAGGGGCAATAATGTAAACTTCTCACATCCATCCCACCTCCTTCTCTACAAATAGAGCCCCAATGACAAAGGGGAGGGAGGTCATTATTCCACTTCCTCACGTGTAACCCTAATTCCCGAAAGAAATAAAGAATTTGTCTCTTGAAATCTACTCGCGTTCGTTCTCCACTTGCTTGTGTCCCCTACACGCCCATTTAGACCCTTGTAACCGAACGGGGGGTGCTTTTCTATCATTGTCTAGACTCGTACATATGACACATATAATTTTCCACCAACGACTTGTTCTGTATCATTTTACTTTCATCTTTCAAATAAATGCAAGGTAAAATAGGTTACCCATCTTTCAGCTCCCTATACAAAAATGTCTTTTTTCTATCGAAAACGGCAGAACAACTGTTTTTCCTCAAAAGAAAAAGAAGGTTACCCATCAACACCAAACTAACCCATCATTGACCCAAAATCAGAATATTAAACACTATGAATTAAAGCTCCAAACAATAATAAAATGGACTCCGAATTATGTTTCCGCTCTGAAGAACATCACAAGACCCGGGGGTCACCCGGTCTAGATTGAACTTAAACAAACTTACAACCTTCAACTTGCCATATATCTTTCAGTAATAAGCTGTTAGGTTGGATTCTAGCAATATGACACCCTCGCGGTTCAGCATCAGAAGAACGTCCCACATGCTTGGGCGCTCTTCAGGGTGCTGCTGAACGCACAACAGTCTTATCTGAACCCATTTCAGTTCGAGGATCATCGTGCAGTCTCGCCACAACCCCCACACCTGCGGAAAAATGCCCTCAAACTGATTAGTGATGAACTCTGAATTTTGTCTGGCGCGTGTGTACCAGATACCTCAAGCTCCCCACGGTGCTTCGATAGTGGGTGGCGTCGACCGGTGGATTCCTGCTGGTCTTACTGAGCTTGAGACGAGGTTCCATGGGTACGTGGAGTGCGTTGCATGCACCCTGCCGGCCTTCGCCAGTACATTGGCCGCGTATGCCACTTGGCTCAGGGTGATCCGGTGGTTTGACGCACCTCGATCCCGAGGTAGTAGTTGAGAAGCCACAGGTCACTCATCTTGAACGAGGCCTTCATCTCGCTTTTGAAGTTCGCGATCTCAGCTGCTTCCGCGCCCGTGACAATGAGGTCATCGAAGTAGACGCAGAGGAGCTGGGTGTCGCCATTGCTACGAGTGTAGACGGCATGTTCTAACACGCACCTCTAGAAGCCAAGCGACAGCAGCGTGTCATTGAGCTTGGCATTCCAGGTGCGAGGTGCTTGGCGGAGCCCATAGAGCGCCTTGTGCAAGTGGAACACCTTCTGTTCATGGCTGGCGTTGACGAACCCCGGAGGCTGAGCGACGGATACCTCCTCCTCCAGATCACCGTTAAGAAATGCTGACTTGACGTCAAGATGATGCACCTCCCAACCTGTGTGTGCTGCGATCGCCAGGAGCAGGCGGACGGAGTCCAGACGCGCCACTGGGGCGAATACCTCATCGAAGTCGATCCCGGCAGGACATAGCCCTTTGGAACCAACCGGGTTTCACCACTTCACCGTCCGAGTTCTTCTTCAGCTTGAAAGCCCAGTGGCCCAGCTTGCCACACAATAGCGGCACTTGTCAAATATTTTGTCGAAATAATACCCAAATAGAGTCTAGTTTTAAAGATCTCTACACGAGCAATGTATTTTTCTTGCTAATTTGTTGACCAAATCATGGACAACTAAAACCTTAACTAGCAAATATATGGTAAGCTTGGTCTAATTGTGTCACCTAGAGTCTTCTCAATTATAGTTAATCTTTTGCCCTTCTGGAGTGTTAGCAAGACAAGATAGAGACCCCTTTGACAAGCAAAAATACTAATTTGTAACAGATCGCTCGCGGAGTCAATTTGTGGGGCCCACATGTCCTACATCTAATAACTGCGCGAGCAAGCATTCTCATGAAGTTGTTTTCCCTTCTCACCCACAAGGCGATGAGCACTCTCCACCTCCCAAGCTCACCTCTCATCTCATCACCCTTCTTCCCCACCGTCGGCATCCACGATGCTCCACCATCCTCCCTTCCTTTTCCCTACTTCTCCCCACTGGGAGCTGCCATGGTCTGCCACCTTTTCTCCCCTGCCCTTCGGCGATTTTGGAACCCTATTTTCACTTCACTTTGCAAGTAATATATCAAAATTATATCTATCTATTATCACTTCACTTTGCAAGTAATATATCCATTATATCTATCTAGCAAAAAATGCAATACAATGGAAAAAAATAGAGAGGTTAGAAATTTTTATAAAAAAGCAAAACATCCGACCATTAATCCGATGAACCCTTTTATTATTAGTGCACCACAACGGATAGATCTTCATAATTGTATCTAAAAAAAATCACAACCGATAAACCTTCATAACTATATCTAAATAGGTCACAACCGATAGATCTCCATAACTGTACCTCTATCGATCTATTATATACTAAAAATACAATACAATAGAAAAATACAGATATGCTAGAAATTCTCAAAAAAGCAAAGCATCCAACCATTAATCTGGTGGACCCTTTTACTATTAGTGCACCATAACCGATCAATCTTCATAACTATATACCCAAAAATCACAGCCAATAGATCTTCATAACTGTAGCTACACAGATTAGAACAGATAGATTTTCATAACTATATCTAAACAGATCACAATCGATAGATCATCATAATTGTACACACCGATAGCTCATCATGATTGTACCTAGACAGATAGTTCAGTACAACGACTAGCAGGCCGGCTCGTGGTCTGAACTTTTATTCCCATATTGATCTAATTTCACATGTACAGGTAAAAAACTAAAGATAATAAAAACATTTCCCACACAATTACACGGAATATTGTATTAGTTATTAAAAAAGGAGCCACCATGTTTATCTATATATGCTAAAATATTTACTTCGTTAATCGTTGGATTTTTAATGGTTGAGATTAAAAATCAAATATAATAGATGCACTGTAAGGACTTCCGCTCACGTATACGCGTTGGACCTCATGTACGTATACGCGTAGGACTCGATGGATTTCCACTCATGTACATGCGTCGTGCGTCGGTAGGACTCCATGAGACAGTGCATGCATTGATGTGTGTGCTAATTACAAGAACATGCAAGACTTCTTGAAGGTGCAAAAGGATATAGATGCAAGATAAAGTATATAAAATATTAAGAAAGAGAGTAATTTTCAGCAATAAGTTAATCACTACTTTAAAAAGTCGTCCAAAACTCTTTACCATATGCGGTTAAAAAAATAATATGTGATATGCCTCGTATAAATGGTTTTTATAAAAATTTACATTATAGATAATTAAAAAAATATTGTCTATACTAAGTAGAATATCATATGCGGTTTAGAAAAACCGTCCGTGAATCTCGAATGCCCACATCTAGACCAAGTCAAGCAAATCCGGCCCAAAATCTGTCCATTTCTCATGCCGATTAACCCTAGCTCTTATTCCTCGCATACCAACCGCACCCCTCCACCTCCGTTTCGCTCTGCCTCCTTCGCACCTCGCGGTCCCCTTCTCCCTGCCACCTCCTCATCATCTTGCATCTCCTCCCCCAAATCCACCAAGTCCGTGAGATAGGAGAAGCTCACTTGAGGAGCCAAACACGGTGGGAGCACGATGCGGTCGGATCTGGAGAAGACGCGTCGTCCTCGAGCTCGAGGCGGTCAGATCTGGTGGCGGTGCGCCATTCTCGAGCTTGAGCTCGTCCCCTCTAATGGCGCCCTCCCCGACTTTACCCTCTCTAGCCGCATCGACGCTGTGCCCGCCACACACGAGGCCGAGGGCGAGGGCATGGGCAAGGGCGGCAGTGACTCGAGAGCGACAATCCCCTTCACCTTCCCACCGAACAAGCATTGCCTTGCATCCTGCCCTTTGACTCGATGGGTGAGCGTCTCCTTTCCCCTTCTCTCACAAACCTTTTCTCTCTCTCATTCGTTTTGATGGTTTCTTGATTCATGCTTGAGCTCTGAAGTGTCAGCCTCGATCCTCCTCCACCAATGCCATCGTCAAGTACGACCTATAGGAGCTGATGTCTAGATGTGCAGCACACAGGTTCAGCATTAATCCCTTTCATGTTACCTGCTCTAGATTTTCTTTTTTGAAAAGGAGAAATTTATTGGTTGATTCTTCGGCCTCTGCATCAAGATGATACACCCAGCCAACATTGTTCAGCTAACACAGTGTCTGATAAGCAAAATAAATAACCATGCCATAGTGCGCCTTCAATCTGAAACAAAGTTTAAACATTAAATATCCATATGATCAAGAACAGCTAAACGCCTCCAGAGATGGCCATTAAAAGCAAAGAGCTCCCACGCTAAGGCTTCCAACCACTTGTTGCCTTGCTCCATAGTCTCTTTGTTCTCCAGCTTCTGCAATGGCGCCCAACATCTCAGCAAACTGGCACACCTGTATATAACCTAGTTAGGATGAGAAAACAACTTTTTATTAAAAATAACATCGTTTCGACACAACCATAGTGCCCAGCACAAGGCAACAGCTCCAACAAGAATTCGTGATCTTAATCCATGTCCGGACGTAGATGACCACCCCCAACATATGAGCAATGCTAGAAGGCAGAGTTAAATTGAAAGCAAAATATATTGTTGGAGTAGGGGTCCCCGCGCTAGCCCGTTTTCAAAGCCTTCCGCATGTACTATCGAGGACCACACTGACACCATCAAGAGCAGCCCCAATCTTCGCCGTCATCACGGACTACGTCAACTCCGTCAAGGGCAACCTCGGCGTCGTCGACATCCTCGACGTCCGTCATCGTCGAAGTTTACGTCGGCGACGCCAAAGCGAGGACTACACCGACGTCGCCAACGATCGTCCCGGTGTTCGTCGCTGTCAAGGTCTGCGTCGGCATCGTCACCGAAGATGCTGGAGAATATTCCTCGAAGATGCCCAGAATATTCTCCTAAAAATATCTTCTATGCACGGGAAATGACGACGACGCCCTTGTAGAAGTCCCTCTCATGTGAGGGCAAAATTGTAATCTCACCTTTTCCATCCTCCAACCCTATAAATACCCCCCTAGGGGTAGAGAGGGAGGAGAGAAAAATCTTGTAACCCTAGCACATTGCTTCAATAGAAGAGTAACTTTCACTTCATCGTACACCAGAGGGGTTTCGCCTCCTCGTACACGGCTTGTGTTTCACCCTGTCGTACGTGTTTCGTTCCTCGGCTTGACGGACGTTCGGAAGGTCTTACTCGCTTGTACTCCTCGTGCACCACCGACGGTCGCTGTAGTCATTCGGGGGTGCCATAAGTTTACTGTCTAGACTTGTATCTGCGACATATATTATCCGCCAGATAAAGCGAGCTATCAGATAATCAAAAAATAGATGCTGAATAGTTTCATTATGATCACAAAAAGTACACTTTAGACTCCCATGCCAATTTCGCTTGAGTAAGTTATATTTTGTTAAGGTCACCCCCCTCTCTAAGTACCATAAAAAAACTCTTAATCTTTAAGGGTGTTTTCAATTTCCATAAATGTTTATGATGGAACAAATCTGGAGAGTTCATAAGCACTTTATACATAGACTGAACTATGAATTATACATGTTGATGGAGCGCCCATGAGAATGAATTGCGCTTATTAGACAAGGAAATCGAATTGATTCGGGACACAAGATCAATCCATGCAAGCAATTTTGGGCCTACAATAGGCCGACAAAATGTCACATTAAGTGTTGCTGACGAGAGCACGTCCGCCACCGTACTATGTTTGTGGCGTGCTATGTTGTGCAGGATGGGATATTGCAAAGTAAGAGATGTATTTCTGAGCCAGATATCTGCCCAAAATCAGATCTACGAGCCATCCTGTGAGTTGAACTGACCTAATTGAAAAACCAAGTTCTTGACGTGATTAACCCAGCCCAAAATTGTGAATCACCGCGGTGACTAAGCTATGGTTATGATCGTAGATTGTAGATACTTATTATGTAGCAGCTGCTGCCACGTCCAATCTTCATTAATCAATTTAAATAACCATTTAGCCAGTAATTTCTTCTTGGTGCATGCAATTGTTCGCACACGAACATGTCACCGTGTACCCCCGGCGTCGAGCGCGATACGCAAGACACGTCGCCGGAGGAGCCTCGCCGGGAGCGCGATACGCAAGACACGCCGGCGAGATCTTTTAGGACCCGAAACCCCACACCCCCGGGAGGGACCCCGTCAAGGAGTGCGGCGGCTAGGGGTCGCTCTAAGTCGGTCTGACCGCCCTTAGAGCCTCGGGATTTGTTGCTGTCGAACACGAAGAACAACGAAGTACGAGAAGCATAAAAACAAGGGCGAGTAGAAAAAATAATAGATTGATTGGTTCGATGGGGAGAGTTCCACCTCAATCGGCCATATACCCTTCATATTTGTAGGGTATGCCCGGTCTTTGAGCTACAATAGGACTCTATCTCACACATAAGATATCTTTCCATACAAAATGAGATAACTTCCCTAATCCGATCAAAATAACCCCCGTGATCTGGACTCCGCCCTGTATACGAGATACCCTTCCATATCAACCGGGAGTCTTTCCAAATCTCATACTTTCCTTTAAACGCTATGATCAGCTACTGTTCCTTGCGTCCCAAGTTAGGGTTCCTGGCACCAAAAAAGACTTCACAACAAACGACTCGTTGCCCTGACCCGCCTGCAGGATAATTCGAGAACATCACAACTCGGACAAGTCGGCACCGCTGGAACTCGGACGTGCTACTTAGAACCCGTCTCGGACCTACTCGGGACCGCGAATGCTCGGGAACGTGAGTACTCGGCGACACGAGTGCTCGGGAAGGCAAGTACTCGGGGACACGAGTGCTCGGGAATGCAAGTACTCAGGGATACGAGTACTCGGAAGCACTGTAGATCACTCGGACACACTGCTCGGGAATGCTGCTTGGGAACACTGCTCGGGATCTTCTGCGGGCTTGGCGCCGCAGGCTACTCAGTGCTAACCACGACTTAGTGTGTTGCGCTATTCGGGGGTACTGCCAAATTACGTCATCAACACATGTCCCCCTATTTTCGGTATAATTGCATTTACCGAAAATAACAAGACACATCCTTAGGACGATGCGAATTGCTTCACCGGCCACTTCCTTTACTCTAGGCGATATGACATATCGGCCACATCACTTATCATGCCTCCTGCCATACGCTTGGATGGAACTTCTTCAAATACTTGCCATTGAGAGCTCGTGGTAACAAAGTACCTTGTATGGATTCCACCAGGTATGAATTTCCAGGAACCACCCTCGCAACTCTGAAAGGACCTTCCCAACTCGGCGACCATTTTCTAAACTTGTTATCCTTTGAGCCGACTGGTAAGATCACCTTCCATACTAAGTCACCGACTTGAAAGCTCTTCAACTTGACCTTCTTATTGTACGCTCTTGCTACTCTCAGCTTATCCCTTTCTATAGCCTTTAATGCACCCAAACATTTATCGGCGACTTCATCAAGATTATCCATCATCAAGTTATGAAAATCCACTGCCGATAAATCATTTTGCTTGGCTAACCTTAAAGCACTCAGATTCACCTCCACGGGCAAAACGGCTTCTTGTCCGTACACGAGCTCATATGGAGTTACCTTTGTAGCACTATGCCTTGAAATTCTATGTGCCCATAAGGCTTCAGATAACACCTCGTGCCATCTCCTTGGGTTATCTTCAATCTTCTTCTTGATGAGCTTGATTAGCACCTTATTGCTGGACTCGGCTTGTCCATTGGCTTGGGCATAATATGGAGAAGAATTGTAACACCCCAATTTTCCGAAACTTAAAAATCAGGGCCATCAAAAACTTTTGCTAAGGATATCAGTTAAAATACACCAAATTAAAACTTTTAAACAAATCATGCCTCTGTTAAAACCCTAAAGTGTGACAACCAAAACCCTTTCCCCCTATTCCTGCTCCCTTGATCTCTGCTTTGTCGGAGCCCTGTTCGGCAATGTTCTCAAACCCTGTTCTACCTTTGTCCTCTTACGTGGCTAAACACCTTGCAATCCCGCCACGAATACACCTTCGGCATCCCTTTTCCCTCCCTCCTCGTCGGTGCAACCTAAAACCACACCTGCCGCTAAGTGCCCCCGCGGTACTTCTGCGGAATTGAAACATATACACACCTTGAATATCTTCCGAATGACCTAATCTTTTGCCACCTACTCCGCCATGAAATATCACGAGTATGTGCCAATATATACTACTTTTATATATACGCACATACGCGAACCCTAATTCTCGACACCCCTGTTTTTCCCCCCTCGTGTCGACAAAACCCCATGCATGTATATACGCATGTATCGGCACCCGAAATCAAACCACAGTTCACCGTAACTTCACATGTCCATTCCATTCGTGTGCAAAAACCCATATATGCAAAAATCTTCAGATGACATCCGAGCATTTTCTCACATCTACCATATTACCATGCCAGGATAATAAAATATCTATCCTTTTTATCCCTCTACCAGATAACCTTTTATCCTCTTACCACCTGACCGAGAAAATATCTTCAACCATTTTACCATTCTACTCTAACAAGATATGTATACATACACATACTTTTCACCTTCATCCCTTCTACGTACCGTGTCACCTTTTATCTTTCTACACGGTAAAACCATAGATATTTACTTCACCGTGTTTATCTCCGTCCCCAACTTCCGATGTCCCTCGGCACGGCACCCCCTGCACCTCCTGTTAGAAAACCTTGCACGGTACCAAGCTGTCCATGTATTCTCTTCTTTTCTTCTCCACTCCACCTAGAGCAAACTCAGCACCCAATCTTTCCCCTTGCTCGACCCTGTGCTCCACGCCACCTCCCATCAATTCACTCCAAGCCACTACATGCAGCAGCTCCTTTTTCCCCTGCCAAGCATGTGCTGCTGTGTACTTTTTACACCAACACCAGCTCCCCCAACCCCACTCCTTTACTTCACTCTACCGAGCAGTCCTATCTTCCTCAGCTTTCCTTTCCTCCCTGCCGCACCAAGCATGCTCTCCATCTCACTCCCTTCTTTTTTCTTTTGCTCAGCAGCAGTACCACAGCAACAGCAGTGGACTACCCGAGCTCAGCCCCACCACCCATCTTTTCCCCACGCCATATCCACTCCTTTCAGCAAGTGGCAACCAGTATTCCTGCAGCTAAAGTACAAATGAGCTACCCCGTTGACCCCCCCTTAACTCTTTCTTCCCTTGCCAAGGCCTTTTCTCTTTTCCCCAATGCCACACGTCCAGGTCCAGCAGCAATGAGCTGCCTCACTCCCCTTTCCTCTTCTCCAATCCAGCTGCCCCGGGTTCCCCTCTTCTCCCTTAACTTCTTCCCCAAAGCAGCCGCACCAACCCTCTCCCCGTTCTCCATTTGCCCCTGTCAACTTCCTCAAACCGTGCTCCTTTCCTCCTCTCCCCTAACTCCATTCTCTTTCTCTTAGCACCCCAAGCTCCAAGCTGAACACGAGCTGCCCAAAGTCATCCCCAGGCTCGGTCTACCCTCCCTCTCTCCAAGCTTATGCCCGAGCTTCCCTCGCCTCTCCCTTGGCTTCCTCCTCAAGCTCCTTCTCTCCTAACTAATTCATGCCCCCTTTGCCTCCAAGCAGCCGAGCTGCTCCCCCCCTGCCGAGCTCCTTTGTTCACTCATTTCCAGCCGAGTTGCCCTCCTCCTCAGCTCTCTAACGCCTAGCATCTGAGCCCTTCTTCCTCAAGCTATGCTCTGCTGGCCAAGCTCCTTTCCTTTCCATGTGCTCACAGCAACAGCACTAGTTAGCTACTCCCAGGAACCAGCCATTCCCCAAGCTTCAGTTCTTCTACCCGAGCTCCCAAGCCACTTCCCCATTAGCTCTGCTGGCCAAGCTCCTCCCCCATTACTCCATTTCTCCCATGCCCTCGAGCTTCCAGCACCGAGCCCCCTCCCTCTTGTGCTAAGCTCGCTGTTTGCTCCCCTGCCCCAAACAGCCGAGCTCCCCTAGCTCCTCCTCTCGGTCCCTCTCTAGCTAGCTAAGCCCCTTTGCTTCTCCCCCATTTTTCCCAAGCTGAGGCTGAGCTCATCTCTCTTTATCTCTCTCTCCCGAGCTTGGCAACCAACCTGCCAAGCCTCTGCCGTAGTTCCCAAGCCCCTGCTGCATTTGCCAAATCCCTGCCGCAGCTGCCATGCTTGCCCCTGCCGCAGCTACCATGTCCTGCCGCGGCAAGCCACCAGCAGCTCGTGGCAACAGTTGCCGCCACCACAAACGCCCTGTCACGGCAGCCAACTCCTTGCCGCGGCAGCTAAAGGCTGCTGCCGCGCCACCGTTTCCCCGCCGCGGCAATGCCATGCCGTAACTCCTTCCCGCCGTGGCAGCCATTGTACACCACGGCAACTCCTTTTCCCTACTGCGGCAATATTTTCTCCGCCGCGGCAGCCCTTTTCCTCGCCACGGCAGCCCGTGGCAGTACCGCGTCACCATTTTCCTCGCCGCGGCAGCCTAGGGCAGTTACCACTGCCACCCCACCCCTGCCGCGACAGACCGTGGCAGCTGCCACAGCTAGTTTTTTTTGCCGCGGCAGCCCATGGCAGCTGTTACCGCTGCCACGCTTTTGCCACGGTAGTTGCTGCTGCCCGTTTCCTTAGCCATGGCAGCTCACGGACTGCCGCGACAAGTCGTTGCTCCACCGCGGCAGGCCGTTCTTGCCGCGACAAGCTTCTGTCGTGCCACCCTTCTCTGCCGCGACAGCCATCGCACTTCGTCGCATCCACCGTTTTGCCGCTCTGTCGACTCCGTCCTTAATCATGTGTTCACCCCAAAAATTTAAAAGCTATCTAATGACACTGATTTCATAATTCTTGTAGTTAATTAAATTTCGAGTTTAGAATTGATTTATTTATGAGCATGTTATATATGTATAGATATTCCTTTAGCTTGGTTAACTTGGTTAATCCCTTGTCGCAACAAAATACATCATGCCATGTTAGTTTCAGTATATATTTGTTTTCGAAACCTTTTACACCCTAATAATAACAAAAGAGTTTTGAAAACCCTAACACCCTTCTCAGGTCAATGCATGGTTTCAAATATGGCATGAGTGTATTTTGGTTCTTAAATGGTTCTTCCTCGCACCATTGGTGATTCGCTGTTTTTCTCGACGTGTAGTTGCGACGTGGCGGTACCTCACGCGCAGGATCCCCGACGTTGTCGTACCAAGTTTGCGACCGAGATTCGGCCGATAACGCCAGGCAAGCTCTCCGCCCTTGATCATGTTGTAACCTAGATTTACAAAATATTATGTTGCTTACGAAACATGCATGCTATGTTTTATTATCATTATTTTATATAGCATAGTTATACCGATGCGTAGAAAACCCTAGTCTGACCCTGAATTCCTTGTAGCCCTAAGGACTATGTATTCCGGGAATATTATCGGAAAACTTAGGGTAGAGTATAAACTTATATACATGCTTAGCCCTGCCGTAGTGAAATTAGGGTTTTAAAAAGGAAAAGTAGTAACACCCCATATTTCATGTGGTGAACTTTTGAGAAATGGACCGTCATGTCCAGAGGTGTATACGGTAGCATAGCCATGGGTTGGTATGTTTTACCGGAAATGGTTTTGTGAAACCGAGCTGAAATGGGAGAAGTTTTTTATCCGGGTCGGTAATGAAGGGTGAATGTAGGGAGTTTGTTAAAGAGCGAGGTAAGGCCCGTCGTGGTTCTCGCTGCCCGTTTACGGGAGTGGTGTGGAGTCCTTCTCGGATCACCTAAGGACCGATCTTAAGTGCCGTTTGGCCAAGTCTTACCGTACGACCACATGTCCTTTGTGGGAAGGACTTGACATAGTACCCGGCCTGAACTAGCATGAACCCGTGGGCAGATAGTAGAGTGCAAACGGGGTAGTGTAGCCCCGTAGAGAACAAATACAGCAGTTTAGCGAGGCATTGTTCGCCACAAAGTTGGAACACCAACCTCCTTGCAGCGATGATACTGACTCAAGCTAGGTTTGGGACATGTCCTTCGGACGGGTTCATGGCTGGGTTCACACCGGCGAAGAGTCTCGTTGTACTAGCTCTGGTAGTATACTGGGCCCGGTATGCCCAGGGTGACCTACATCGTGTGGGTAAAGCCGTACCACCTCTGCAGAGGGTTAAAACTATTCGAATAGCCGTGTCCGCGGTCATGGATGAACTTGGTCGGGCCACACTAAAGTAGACTGGCTTTCAAAGTCAAAAGCATGGGTTATGGGTTTAAGGACGCGATCCGCCGTGTTCGCAGGGTGACTTGAGAATGCCCGTCGTGGCAGAATGAGTGAAGAAGGGATTTCCCCGTGGACTCGGGCAAACCCTAGAATCCCCGTAAGTACGAGGTGAGCTTGTGTCTCCCTGAGGAACCGGGTGATTGTCGTTGGTATCCCCGTAAGTACGAGGTGAGCTTGTGTCTCCCTGTGGAACCAGGTGATTGCCATGTTTTCGTTGGTATCCCCGTAAGTACGAGGTGAGCTGTGTCTCCCTGAGGAACCGGGCGAGTACCATGCTTTGCCGTTGTAGCGGAAAGCACAGAGATGAACTCCCCGCTGTGACGGGTTGAGTGAATCAAGTAGGTACCCCATCTCGCTGCGTCGAGATGTTTTGCTAAAATTGCTTTCATATCTATTTACGTATATTTCAAATGCAAACTTACTTTCTTACACAATATGAAACCTAGGATAGAGCCAATCTCTTGATAGTTCCCTTGCATGCTCATATCCGTGATAAACTCCCTGGCGGAGTGCTTGCGAGTACATTCAATGTACTCACCTGGCTTGTTGATTTGGCCAGACCGAAGGGTGACCGTTCGAAAGCGACGACGGTATCCACGATAACTAGGGCGAACCCCCAGTCAGTTGCCTGTTGGGAACGGCATATTGATGGGCTCATCACCGCTCGATTTTTTGCTGCAAGATTTCTAGCCGTTGGGCTAAAGGTATAGTTTTTCGATCTTGAAGATCGAATTACGTATTTTATTCTAATAAGTGCGTGTATGATTTTGATATACAGGTTAACTTGTGGGTATCGGCTACTGATCTAGGGACCGGTACCGTAAACACAAGGGCTTATCCGGCCTTAAAACCGGGTACGCTACAAGAATTGAGCAGCTTTATCCTATAAGACTCGGCAAATTCTTTTACTTGCTTTGATACAAATGATGTACCTTGATCTGTAGTCAAAGTCTGAGGAATACCGAATCTATGAATAATATGCTCAGTTATGATCCGGATTACCTCCACGTGGGTCATATTTTTGAGAAGTACTGCTTCAGACCACTTGGTGAAATAATCAGTAGCTACTAACACAAACTGATGCCCTTTTGAGGAAGAATGATAAATTTGCCCAATGAAGTCTAATCCCCAACCTCTGAATGGCCACGGCTTGATAATAGGATGCAACATAGCGGCAGGGACTAACTGAACGTCGCCAAACTTCTGACAAGCCTTACACCCTTTATAGTATCTGAAGCAATCGTTAATCATCGTCGGCCAATAAAATCCAGCACATCGTAACAACCACTTCATCTTGTGTGCCGACTGATGAGTGCCACAAATGCCTTCATGCACCTCTCCCATTGTAACCCTGGCTTGGTCCTCGTCCAAGCACTTTAAAAGAACACCCTCGTTCATCCGGCGATAAAGATCATCGTCTATCAATGTATATTTGAAAGCCATCCGCCGAATAGTTTGATCCACCCTCTTATTTGGATCTTGCAAATAGTCAATGATAGGCTTCCTCCAATCCTTGCTGTCATTTGTACTCGGTTTCTCGCCAACGGCCGAAACGATGGGCCCTGGTTCAGCCTTGTCTATGGAGTCGGGATCAAGCATCGGCTCTTGGGAGACATGAAATACACCACGATTGACATGGTAACCAGATGCTTGTTGCGCCAACTCGTTTGCAACCCAATTTTCCTATCTAGGTATATGAGCGATGCTAAAGTATTCCAAGGTAGAAATCATATCTAGACATTTATCAAGATAAATATTAAGTGATTCGTCGAGACATTGATAAACCTTGGATATTTGCTGAACTACTAACAACGAATCACCAAAAGCCTCAATATGTGTAGCACCTATAGCAATTAGAATCTCTAAGCCGAATAGCAATTCTTCGTATTCGGCCTGATTATTTGTGCAAAAGTACTCTAAGCGGCATGAGGCTTCAAAAACAGCACCATAAGGAGACATATAAGCAACACCAATACCTTGGCCATTGCTACAAACTGAACCATCGAAATATAATCTCCATGGTACTAGAGAAACAAGATCAACATCAATGCTACGCCTGCTGTCAACCCGATGTTCGACAATGAAGTCGGCAATGATTTGGCCCTTCATAGATTTCAAAGATTCATATGCCAAATCATATTCAATCAAAGCATAAGCCCACTTGCCAATCCTACCGCTAAGAATTGGTCTATGCAACATGTATTTAATGACATCGGTTTGACAAGCCACTATGCAAGCACTAGGCAGCAAATAATGTCTTAACTTTGTGCAAGCATAATATAGGCACAAGCATAGTTTTTCAATGAAAGTGTACCCTGTCTCGGCATCTATTAGACGCCTACTCAGATAAGTGATGACGTACTCTTTTCTTTCGGTCTCTTGAGTCAAGACAGCACCAATGACGCCTTCTTCTGTTGCAATGTAAAGTCCAAAGGACCCCCCATGCTTGGGTGCTTTCAACACCGGAGGAGTGGATAAATAGCTCTTGATCATCTCGAACGCCTCTTGCTGTCTTGTCCCCCAAGTAAAATCAGCATCATTTTTTAACCAAGGATGGGAGTAAATGCATCAACCTTTCCTGACAAGTTTGCTATGAATCTTCTCAAGTAATTGATCTTGCCGAGAAAGCTCTGCATCTCTTTCTTGCATGTCGGAGCTTGTACATTCTTAATTGCCTCTATCTTCCTGGGATCAATCTCTATGCCATGCTGATGTATGATGAAGCCCAAAAACATCCCAGCCGATACACCAAAAGCACACTTCAAAGGGTTCATCTTTAAACCGTACCTCTTGATCCTCTCCAGAGCTAAGCGCAAGTCGGCTAAATAGGATTCGAATGCATCCGACTTGACGACAATATCATCAATGTAGACTTCAAGTAGAACACCCAGCAAGTCGTGGAAGATTAGGTTCATAGCCCTTTGATACGTGGCACCGGCATTCTTTAGTGCAAAAGTCATCACCGTCCACTCAAACAAACCAAGGAACCCAGGGCAGCGGAAAGCTGTTTTGGACATGTCCTCCTCGGCCATAAAAATTTGGTTGTATCCCGCGTTGCCATCAAGAAAACTGATGATTTCGTGTCCAGAAGCACTATCAATAAGCATATCGGCTATTGGCATAGGATACTCATCTTTGGGTGTAGCTCTATTCAAATCCCTGAAGTCAATGCACGCCCTCAACTTGCCGGACTCTTTCTTTTCTATAGGCACAATATTAGAAACCCAATCGGCGTACCTGCAAGGTCTGATAAAGTTGGCTTTGAGCAAACGACCAATCTCCTCCTTGATTCGGTCATACATCTTGGGATTGAACCTTCTGGCCAATTGTTTAAAAGGTCTAAAACCAGCCTTAATAGGTAACCGATGCTCTACTAGCTCTCGGCTCAACCCGGGCATTTCATGGTATTCCCATGCAAAGCAACAAACGTACTCTTTTAACAAGCCGACTAGTTTAAGCTTACAGTCGGCTCTTAAGTTCTTGTTTACAAATGTCGGCCTAGGGATGGAACCGTCCCCTATATCTATTTCTTCTAACGGGTCGGCCGATGTGAAACCTTGTCCCAACTTGTCCATGTCATCCAACTCCTCTATCGATTCGTGCATATCGTTCTTGTCGGACCGATATTTTGTGAGTCGCTTCTGCAACCATTCCGAGTTAGGATCCATCTGATTACTTTATTGTCGACGATCGGTGAATCGGCGATCTTACGGTATTCGTGGAGTGATGATTACTGGGGGGTAGGGACCTCTAGGGCCCAAGTGCCAGGAGCTCTGACAGCAGGGGACAGCCGTTTTTATATAGGTTCGGGCCTCCCACAGGATAATAACCCTACGTCCTGTTGCTGTATATTGATGAAGAACACGCTTTACAATGGGGGGTATGTTAGTGGCTACCCTAGGCCTAATCGTAGACTAATCTAGCTAATCCGCCGGGTTCGACTCCTTCGAGGCAGCAGGTCTTCTAGGGCTTCGCGTCCTGAGATCCTATGCTGCTTGTATTGTGACTAGAAAAACCTGTCCTCCCCTATGGGATTGCTGATCCTTATATAGGGGGTTCCCAGGGTCGTACTGGACGTGGACTTACGCCCGAGTAGGACTCTGGCTTCCTAAAACGTCGGGATTGACTTCTTAGTTTAAGGGGAGTCTTCCCTTCCTTAGAGGGGTTACCTTATCGTCCGGGGATTCTCATTGGATACGTTGTACCTTCCTAAAGTCCCGGAATTCTATATACGGATACCCCTAATATGCGAAATACCGTACTATTCATCATCATTTATGTATTGGAGCCGGTTACCACCAACCGACTTTAGAGAGGCAGACACTCGGCTGTTTCCTGTGGCGTTAGGGAAGTCGGACTCTGAGGTACCGTGCCGAGTCGGACTTGCTAGTGCACTAATCATAGCAATGCCAGCCGAGTAGTCCTGAAGTCGGTTACTACCAATCGGCTTTAGGGAGATGGGCACGAATCCGCTCCTTGTAGCACTAAGGAAATCGAACTCGGAAAGGTCACGTCCTGTCAGACAGGTCGCATTGGGATGCTGCCAATCCACCAATGCATCGGCCAAGGCTACACAAGCCGAGTTGTCTGCATGGACGACTTCGACTTCCTCATCGACCCACTGTATCAAAGTCTGGTGCATAGTAGACGTCACGCATTGGTTGGCATGAACCCAATCGCGGCCTAGTATAACGTTGTAATTGCCCTGCACCTCAGCAACGAAGAATGCGGTAGCCAGGGTCTTACTTCCCACGGTAAGCTCCACATACATCACGCCTTTGGCTTCCGTCTTCTCCTTGCCTTCAAATCCATTAAGCACCATATTGGTTTTCATCAGTTCATCATCGTGCAGTCCCAACTTCTTGAAAACCGAATATGGCATTAGATTCACCACAGCGCCACCATCCACGAGCATCCTAGCCACCGGCGATCCATTAATATGACCCTTGACATACAATGGCTTCAAGTGTTTTACTGGCTCTGTTGGCTTCTCGAAGATAGCATTCTTGGGGCCAAAATCCAGCTGTGCTACCTCTCCATTTTCATCCACGGCACGAAAGTCGGCAGGTAAGTAATATACCATGTTGATATCCATACCTCCTCTGGCCGTTGTGAGCTCGTAGTCCACCATCTCTTCTTCGTCGTCTTTTGGGGTATTCGCTGCCTCAGGAATTTCCCCGGGTGGCGCAGCACATGACGCGGGAGAACTCGGAGCTTTCCCGAGTAGCGGGGATGTGGCCACGTCATCGGAAGCTGCTGTATCTTTTACTCGTTTAGGCCTCCATGCTTGCTTCACTGGTACCATGGGCCGAGTCTCATTGAAAGATTCGTCCCTTAGCTTCTCGGCTTCCTGTTCCGCCTTTTCTTGGTTCCTCATCCGTTGTAATCTCCTCTTCTTGGTTTTAGACAACCCGGGAGGACACCATTGAGGCTGAGTATATTTGGGGTCTCTAGGCCTGCTCTTGCTCGTGCTGGCTTCGTGGTCATTGGCCATGGATCCCTGTTGAACAGTAATTATGTTACCATTAGAATTGACCAGATTACTGATAGTGATCGGTCCTTTGCCAAATTCCTTGATCTCTAATTTTGGGATGTCAACACTCGACGATTTAGCACGCCACACCCTTTTGACCGACTGGCTTGGAGAACCCTGTGACGGCCGGCTAGTAGCATCACCGAGTCGGTCTTGAGTATGATGAATGAGCTTCTGTGGTGGCCGACTAGCAGTGTCACCTAGTCGGCCCCGAGTAGGATGAGTGAGTATCTCACGGACAGGCTTCTTTAGTGCCGTCCAACCCGGATGAAACGCATAGGGGACCATTGGGTGCTGTCCCCACCTTTCATCGAATTTCTCCACGTAGGGCATGTAGTGAGGTGACGCCATCCATGGATTAGGCATCCATGGCGTATATGGTTCTGCTTGCAACTGAAACTCTGGCTTTGGAGGCGATCTTGGATGCTTCGTACGCGATGGCCGATTGAAGGTAGAACCGGCTGCCTGATTGGCATATTTGGACAACAACATATCAAAAGTCGGCTTGATTCGCTTGTGCTGTCCTTTTGCTTCATTCGTCTTCCACTCGCCGACTTCTGGACTCTTAGGCTTGATGAATCTGGCGCGAACATTCCCTTGTACTCGGGATTGCCCCCCGAGCGTATTGGCATGAATACTCTCTTGTACTCGGGATTGCCCCCCGAGTGCGGGATTTCTAATAGTAATTTTCAATGTCTCCTTGCCATCGGGTTGTTTGTCGAGCGTAACTTCTCTTCCCAAAGTCTTACCGTTCTCCCTTTCCTTCCTGGGTTCACCAATAACAACATTATCTTTGTTAGCTGATTCGGCTATGTCGGGCTGAATTAATACCTTCTTTCCTTCCAAATCCATAGCGTTCATTGGGAAGGGCTGCTTGTCGACTTGCATCTCGGTGAAATTCAATCGTCCATCATTAATAGCCGATTGTATCTGTCGCCGAAAAACATTACAGTCATTAGTTGCATGAGAGAAAGAATTATGATACTTGGAATAAGCTCGCCGTTTCAGCTCCTCAAACGGCGGCAGAGCATGCGATATCCTAATAATTTTGTCCTGCAACAAAGCATCAAATATTTTATTACACTTGGCTATGTCGAAAGTGAATTTCATCTCCTCCTCACGATTCTTACAAATCGGCTTAAGAGCATTGCAAGCATATGGTTTGGCCTTGGAGGACCAAACAAACTCGGCAGCACAGACATCAATCTCATCGTCCGAACTATTATTACCATGTTCAACCATATGTATTTTAGGACGATCAGGTTTAGACCTGTGGACTTCCTTGAACTCTATGCTTCGGTTTTCCTGAGCCAAAGCCTTTTGCAAAACTTGGTTGACACTCAAGAGCTCATAACCTTCTAGTCGCTCTCTAATGTGAGTTCTCAAGCCATTTAACGCGAGGTCGGCCAGGTCTCTCTCAGTTATCACTAGGCTATAGCATCGGTTTTTTATATCCTTAAACCTCTTGACGTAATCGATGACTAATTCGTCATGTTTTTGTCTAACCGATGTAAGATGCGATAGCTTAAGCTCATTATCGCCGCTATAAAAATGATCATGGAATTTCTGTTCCAATTGTGACCACAACAGTATAGAGCCAGGTGGTAAAGCGGCAAACCATGAGAACGCGATGCCAGTCAAAGATAAAGGGAATAAATGTACCTTCAGCTCATTTATAGAATTTACTTCACCTAACTGTGCTAGGTATTGACTGACGTGTTCCCACGTTGTCTTTGTTCCTTCACCGTTAAACTTAGCAAAGTCGGGAACTTTATAACCCGGAGGGTATAAGATTGCATCAAAGTAGTCGGGATACGGTCTTTGGTGTAGTCGACTTCTTATCTTCGGCTCGACTCCGAAGGATTCTGAAAACATCTTTTTTATATCTTCCCTGAGCTTAGCTAAAATTTCGTCCGAGGTGGACGAAGGTGGCGTGGGAGGGATAGGATGACTAGCCATGGGTGCGACTTGTGGTGCATACATCGAGTCGTGACTCGGTGTTGGCCTAATCATGCTTGTACTCATGGGTAGTGCGATTAGACTCTGGTTCGGCACTACTGCCGAAACGGGTACGCTTGTAATCGGACTAGGGTTTGCCACGAGTTGATTGTTTTGGCTAGGATAGAGATTCATCAGCATGGAAGGTGCCGATGAATTCACTACCATAGTTGGATTAGGGCTCACTACGCTAGTGGCCACGCCAATATTACCACCAGATAATTGGGGCGTACTTTGCCAAGCGCCTGTATTCTCCACGAACGATTGATATACAAGGTTATTATTCTCAGCAATGTAACCCTGGATCTCGGCTAGCTGTTCAGGAGAAAAGACACTACTTACAAAGGTATCAGCTTCTTTGCCGCGTAGAGGAGGGAGCATGATGTCTCCAACCGGAGCGATGTTGCCTTGATGATCCTTCTTGAAGTTTGCGTGAAACGCCTG
The DNA here is from genome assembly GCA_019208055.1 of Stipa capillata. NCBI lineage: Eukaryota > Viridiplantae > Streptophyta > Magnoliopsida > Poales > Poaceae > Stipa > Stipa capillata. The sequence continues at coordinate 66,647 of JAGXJF010005848.1, read as the reverse complement.
CAGATCCTCCTCCTCACGCTTTTTCTTGTATGCTTCGAAAGCTTGGCGGTGCTCCTCCGATAGCTCATCATAGCCAAGCTTGATGATGTTATCGGCGCTGATTTCGGCGGGTTGTGGAACCTTTGTGTTAGACATGATGATTTCGGTGTCCCCAGCGGAGTCACCAAAAGTATGTTCGCACACGAACACGTCACCGTGTACCCCCGGCGTCGAGCGCGATACGCAAGACACGTCGCCGGAGGAGTCTCGCCGGGAGCGCGATACACAAGACACGCCGGCGAGATCTTTTAGGACCCGAAACCCCACACCCCCGGGAGGGACCCCGTCAGGGAGTGCGGTAGCTAGGGGTCGCTCTAAGTTGGTCTGATCGCCCTTAGAGCCTTAGGATTTGTTGCTGTCGAACATGAAGAACAACGAAGTACGAGAAGCATAAAAACAAGGGCGAGTAGAAAAAATAATAGATTGATTGGTTCGATGGGGAGAGTTCCACCTCAATCGGCCATATACCCTTCATATTTATAGGGTATGCCCGGTCTTTGAGCTACAACAGGACTCTATCTCGCACATAAGATATCTTTCCATACAAAATGAGATAACTTCCCTAATCCGATCAAAATAACCGCCGTGATCTAGACTCCGCCCTGTATACGAGATACCCTTCCATATCAACCGAGAGTCTTTCCAAATCTCGTACTTTCCTTTAAACGCTATGATCAGCTACTGTTCCTTGCGTCCCAAGTTAGGGTTCCTGGCACCAAAAAAGACTTCACAACAAACGACTCGGTGCCCCGACCCGCCTGCAGGATAATTCGAGAACATCACAACTCGGACAAGTCGGCACCGCTGGAACTCGGACGTGCTACTTAGAACCCGTCTCGGACCTACACAGGACCGCGAATGCTCGGGAGCGCGAGTACTCGGCGACACGAGTGCTCAGGAACGCAAGTACTCGGGGACACGAGTGCTCGGGAATGCAAGTACTCAGGGATACGAGTACTCGGAAGCACTACAGATCACTCGGACACACTGCTCGGGAATGCTGCTCGGGAACACTGCTCGGGATCTTCTGCGGGCTTGGCGCCGCAGGCTACTCAGTGCGAACCACGACTTAGTGTGTTGCGTTATTCGGAGGTACTGCCAAATTACGTCATCAACAGCAATGTAATTGATGAAATGGTTCTATTAGTTATATAATAAAAGCATATAATTTCTTTAGTTGCTTTGGTTGAATATTTTCCTTCAGATGATACTTCCTGTAGCTGCTTGCTAATTGAATATCTCTTTCATCGTAATTGTGCCTTACTAACTCGATTTAGCTAAAGATGCCTCCATGAATATGGAGCTAAGACACGACACAACACACACACTGAACTCTGACACATCTTCACCTAACAGCCCAAATGCATCAATGCATGGCACAGAACCCTGGCAAAATTAACTGCCCACGTCCTGCCGCTAGCGGCACATGAGCTTGAGCGCTCTCTCGAGCTTGGTCACGACGTTGGACATGGGCGGCCGGTCCTCCACCGCCAGCCGCAGGCAGCGTGCCGCCGTCTGCGCCACCAGCTCCAGCGCCGCCAGCTGTCGCTGCGTCAGCTCCGGCGCCGGTGGGCGCCTGTCCAGCACCTCCGCCACCTTGCCGGCCTCAATGAACCGGTGCGCGAAGCGCGCCAGGCTCACCGGGACCTCCCTGTTCTTCTCCTCGTCCCAGTTGGCCACCATTGGCCACTTCCCCGTCAGCACCTCCAGCATCACCACGCCCAAGCTGTACACGTCGCTCGCCGCCGGCTTCAGGTGCTCTGTCTGGTCGCACTCCGCCGCCGCCGGGTCGTGGTACCCGACCGTGTCGTACTCCATGCACTGGCCATCCACGTTGTGGCAGCCGGTGCCCAAGTCCGACATGCGCGGCGTCCAGCTCGCGTCCAGAATGATGTTGCACGAGCTGACATGGCGGTGCAGCACGACCGCCGGCGGCGTGGCACGGCGCTGCAGGTGCTCGATGGCCCGCAAGGCGCCCAGCAGCACCTCGACGCGCCTCCTCCAGGATGCCATCACCGGCGATGGCGAGGAGGGCTACTCACCACCGTCACCGTGTAGGTGGTGCCTGAGCGTGCCGTTGTTCACGTACTCGCACAAAAGCAGGCGGTGCTCGTGCTTCTCCACGCGCCAACGGAAGAGGTGGCCGATGTGCTTGAGTCGGAGAGGGGAGACGGCGGAGAGCTCCGTGCCGAACGCCTCCCTGTCATCGTGAAGCCTGCCGCCCATGGCATCGAGCGTGGTCATGTCAACGGCCAAGTTGTTGTTGGGCGACGACGGCGTGATTACCGGTAAGGTGAACTCCTCAGCTCCATGGGCCTGAGTAGCCTCTACAGCCTAAGCTCGTCCCCTCTGATGGCGCCCTCCCCGACTTCACCCTCTCTGGTCGCGTTGACGCCGCGCTTCCACACACGAGGGCGAGGGCGAGGGCACAGGCAAGGGCGGTAGCGGCTGGAGGTGGGCAGGATGCAAGGTGGCGCCTGTTCAGTGGGAAGGTAAAGGGGATTGTCGCCCTCCCCGACTTCACCGTGGTCGAGGGCGACAATCCCCTTTACCTTCCCACCGAACAAGCACCACCTTGCATCCTGCCCTTCAACTCCATGGGTGAGCATTTCCTTTTCCCCTTCTCTCACAACTTTTCTCTCTTTCAATTTCGTTTTGCTGGTTTCTTGATTCTTGCTTGAGCTATGGAGTGCTGGCCTCGATCCTCCTCAACTAATGCCACCGTCAAGCACGACCTGCAGAAGTTGATGTCCAGATGTGCAGCACACAGGTTCAATGTTATCTCTTTCATGTTAACTGCTCTAGATAAAATTCTTCTTGGTGCATGCAATGTGATTGATGAAACGGTTCTATTAGTTATATAATAAAAGCATAGAATTTCTTTAGTTGCTTCGGTTGAATATCCCCTTCCGATGATACTTCTTGTAGGTGCTTGCTAATTGAATATCTCTTTCATTGTAGTTGTGCCTTACTAACTCGATTTAGCTAAAGATGCCTCCATTCATATGGAGCTAAGACACGACAACATACGCGCTCTAAACGACACATCTTCACCTAACAGCCTCAATGCATCAATGCATGGCACAGAACCCTGACAAAATTAGCTGCCCACCTCCAGCCGCTAGCTGCACACGAGCTTGAGCGCTCTCTCGAGCTTGGTCACAACGTCCGGCATAGGCGGCCAGTTGTCCACCGCCAACCGCAGGCAGCGTGCCGCCATCTGCCCCACCAGCTCCAGCGCCGCTAGCTGCCACTGCGTTGGCTCCGGTGCCGGTGGGCGCCTGTCCAGCACCTCCGCCACCTCACGGGCCTCGATGAACAGGTGCACGAAGCGTGCCGGGCTCACGGGGACCTCCCTCTTCTTCTCCTCGTCCCAGTTGGTCACCATTGGTCGCTTCCCCGTCAGCACCTCCAGCATCACCACGCCCAAGCTGTACACGTCGCTCGCCACCGGGTCGAGGTACCCCACCGTGTTGTTGTCCATGCACTGGCATCCGCCTTGTGCCATCCGGTGCTCAAGTCCGACACGCGCAGCGTCCAGCTCGCGTCCAGAAGGATGTTGCACGAGCTGACATGGCCGTGCAGCATGACCGCCGGAGGCACAGCACGGCACTGCAGGTGCTCGACGGCCCGCGAGGCGCCCAGCAGCACCTCGACGCGCTTCCTCCAGGATGCCATCACCGGCGACAGCGAGGAGGGCGGCCCTCACCACCGTCACTGTGCAGGTGGTGCCTGAGCGTCCCGTCATTCCCGTGCTCGCACACAAGCAGGCGGTGCTCCTCCTTCTCCACGGGCCAGCGGAAGAGGCAGGCGATGTGCTTGAGTCGGAGAGGGGAGATGGCGACGAGCTCCGTGCTGAACGCCTCCCTGTCATCGCGAAGCCTACCGCCCATGGCATCGAGCGTGGTCATGTCAACGGCCAAGTTGTTGTTGGGCGACGATGGCGTGATTACTGGGAATGTGAACTCCTCAGCTCCATTGCCCTGAGTAGCCTCTGCAGGCTCCTACGGAAGAAAACACAAGTACATTCTACTGGGTAAGCTTCTCTCCATCAAAGCAGATTCGATCTGTGTAGTTGTTATAACTATGTACCAGCTGCTGGGAGAATTGCACGGAGCCTGGCAATGGCACGCTTCTGCTCGTGTGATTCAGAAGCACGACGTCGTAGATTCGATCGAGGCGGCGGGTGACGGTGATGTGGCAGATCACGGGGAAGACGAAGAGGTAGGAGTCGATGCTGCCTTCGACGTGCCTGAACTTGTAGGCCTGCCTCCCTGCCATGACGAGCCAGTAGGCGGCGCTCCTCCCCAGGCAGGACACGACAAGGTCATGCGCCTCCCGGAGTGCGTCGTCCAGCCCGGCCAGCAGCGGCCGCCTCAGCACCACTTGGTCATCCGGCAGGTGCGGCAGCAGTTGGGCGATCATGGAGACGCGGCGCGTGAGCTGCTCGCACTCATTCTTGTTCTCGCTGGCCATCACGGCCGCCTGCAGGATCTTGGAGATGAGGCCGGTGACGTCCACCCCGACCAGCTGCGCCAACGTCGATGCCTGTCCAAGTCCGACCATCAATGCGATGGCAGCAGCCTAGTGATTAACCTCTCCTGCTTTCCTGTAGAGGAGATTGGAACTCGATCGAAAGCATACGTCTAGGAAAAAGAAAGAAGAGTCGATCAGTAGGGTAATTGAAGGAGGTACAAGTGCTTGCTTGAAGAAAAAACAAGCTTTAGTTGAAGAAATACAAGATGACCTAGGTCCGCTTTATAATCTGGGGAGTCGCTGTGGTTGCCTCCGCTTCAACCGCTAGAGTCGCTGTGGTTCAACGCTAAAATCGACGTTTCCTTGGTCTACAGGCAGCTACCTAGCCGCGTCGCTTAGCCCACCTCGACGGCCTGTAAACACTGAGTACTGACACAGGAAGTACAGGATAATCTGGACAGCACGTTTTGTGGCCACGCATGCAGTACAGGATAATCTGGGGAGTAAATATGGTGGAGTAAATATGCACACCAACTAACATGCCCTTGTTGTGGACGCGCCGTGCAGGCCACGGTTTGGAACGTGACGCACAACGTACTCTGATAGTACACAATGTCTTCCATGCAATATAACTTGTTCTGTATCTTTTTTACTTTTATCTTTCAAATATAACGGAGGGTAAAATAGGTTTCCCATCAACACCAAACTAACCCATCATTGACCCCAAAATCAGAATATTTCAAACACTTATAAATTAAAGCTCCTAACAATAGTAAAATGGGCTCAGAATTATGTTTTCGCTCTCAAGAACCATCACAAGACGGGGGGTCACTCGGTCTAGATTGAACTTAAACAAAATTACAGGCTTCAACTTGCCATATCTCTTTCAGTAGTAAGCTGGCAGGTTCAGTTCTTGCAAGATGACAACACCCTCGCAACCCATCATCATCAGAATGTCCCACATGCTTGGGCGCTCTTTCAGGGTGCTTCTGAATGCACAACAGTACTATCTGAACCCAGATCACTATCTCCGCAGTTCGAGGATCATCGTCCAGTGGATGGATGAACTCCATCAGTCTCCTCTCTCGCCACAACCCCCACGCCTGTGGAAAAGTACTCTCAAACTGATTAGTGACGAACTCTGAATACTGTAATTGATTAGTGACCAGCTCTGAACTCTGAATGTTGTATGTTAAAGGAGTAGAGCAGTACTGCAGGAGGTTCACTTACCTACTTATTCAGAGGCCCATAGTCACGTGATTCAACTGGTAGTGCTATCGGAGGTGGAGGGAATTTCTTCCCGCCAATGATCTACAGAAGCATAGCGCCAAAGCTATACACATCGGACTTTAGGGAGAAACATCCTTCTTTATATTCCGAGGCGATAAACCCACTGAAAGGTGAAAACAAAATTACTAGAGCATTTTTCAGAACTAGCAAAGCAAAACACACTAGCATCATCTAATGTAAAACATGATCTTACCGTGTGCCCATTGCAACGGCAGTGCAGTCTACATCTGCACCTGGCTTTCGTTCTCTGGATATTCCAAAGTCGCAAATCTTAGGGTTCAAGTCGGAATCCAAGAGTACGTTTCCTGGTTTTAAATCACCGTGGATAATACGTGGCCTGCATAACTTGTGTAGATATAGAGCTCCCTGAGCTACCCCTTCAACTATCCGAGAGCGCTGAGGCCAGTTCGGCGGTTCCTCTGTTGCTCTCTTGCCTGTTGATGCAGAAATCATGTGCATAAGAAACAAAGATAGTCGAGACATGCCGTATATGAAGGACTCCAAGCTTCTGTTGGGTATTCGAAGACCAAGATCCTTTCATGGTTTTGAATGCAATATCCCAGAAGCTTAACTATAATAGCGTGCCGAAGCTTCGGAATTAGATCAACTTCAATCTCGAAATGATCAAACTGAATTTTTCATTCACATGATGCTCTCTTGATAGCAACCTCGAGTCCTTCATGTAGTCGGGTCTGAAAAGCGTAAACACAATGTGCATGTGATGCAACCATGCTCACAAAATCTACATTCCTAACTCTTTTGCTGAATGCGAAAGGAGACCAAAAGCAGACCATGTGCAGAGCGCTACCTTGTAAACAGTGCTAAAACCACCAAACCCGATGTGCCAACTGAGAGAAAGTGAACTTTTGTAAGATCTATTGTTTAGAGAAACACGGTGTTGGAGAAGGGGTCCCCGCGCTACCCGGTTTTGACTTTTTTCCACACTTAAGGGAAATCAATGGACCACATGGCTCGTCAACGCCAAGTCCGCGACAACGCCAAGTTCGTGCGAGCGCCAAGTCCGTGCAAACGCTGAGTCCGTGACGATGCCAACCCCATGACGGCGCCAAACCCGATGACGGCGCCAAGTCCAATGATGGTGCCAAGTCCGTGCTAACGCCAAGTCCACGACAACACCAAGTTCGTGCGAACACCAAGTTCGTGCGAGCGCCAAGTCCGTGTGAACGCCGAGTCCGTGACGATGCCAACCCCGTGACGGCGCCAAGCCCGATGATGGCGCCAAGTCTGATGACGGTGCCAAGTCCGTGCCAACGCCAAGTCCGCGACAACGCCAAGTTCGTGCGAACGCCAAGTCCGTGTGAATGCCAAGTCCATGTGAACGCCAAGTCCGTGGCGACGGGAAGATCGTCGCCACGGGGGACACATGACGAGCGGGGCCCGTGGGATATTCCTAGAATATTCCTAGAGGAAAAGACTGGTTCGCCCCCGAGAGCACTAGTGCATCTAGGGACAAAATTTTAAATAGCCCGACGGCATTTTTGTAATCTCCTCTACCCCTCCGTTTTTCCTATAAATAGAGGGGCACCCCCTCCCATTCAAGGGGCTTCCAAAATTCTGAAATAAAAGTTGGCTCGCTTCTCCTCTCCTCAAGTTCGGGGCTCGCAGTGGGTTCGAGTGTCTTCGCGTCATACAACCCGCGTGCGCGACTGTGGTGTGTTCGCGACATAGTTTCCCAGGCAATCCTCGTAGGTCCGCGAAACCGTGCGGGGGTGCCACAAGCTCACTGTCTAGCCTTGTTGCTACGACAGTTGGCGTCGTCTGTGGGAAGCTAGCAAGAAGCCGTGTGACGAAGATCGCAGCCACCACCGAGAGCGCGAAGACGTCACCGTCAACCCGCAGGACGATCGAGCCATGCCGCCTATGAAGCGAGGAGGAACGAAGTGGGAAGCCGCAGCCACCGCCGCAACGGGCACGAGAGTGACGACTTGAAGGACAGTACGTGCCGGCATCGCAGCGTCCAGCTTGGCGCTCCATCACAGTGTTGACCTCGGCGTCTCCATTGTGGTGTCTCTGTCACGGCATCGACTTCGGCACTCCGTCACGGAGTCAACCTCGCCCCTCCATCGTGGTGTCGACCTCTGCGTTCCATCACGACGTCGACTTTGGTATTCCGTTGCAGCGTCGACCTCGCCCCTCCGTCGTGGTGTTGACTTCCCCGGCGCTCCATCGTGATGTTGAGCTCGACATTCCGTCACAGCGTCGACCTCAGCGCTCAGTCGTAGCTTCGACTTCCCCAGCGCTCCATCGCAGCGTCGAGCTCGACACTCCATCACGGTGTTGAGCTCGTTGACCTCGACACCCCGTCGTGGTGTCGACCACTCAGTGCTCTGTTGCGGTGTTGACCGCTCGGTGCTCCATCGTGACACTGACCTCGACAGCGTGTCAGGGCGTTGACTTCGGCACTCTGTCACACCATCGACACTGCTCGACATGTGGCCGCCCACCCGCTAGCTTGCTCCTTTGGCGCCCATACTTGGGAATAACACAAGGGGCTCATCTTCAGGATCGTCACCCAAAACCTCCTCGTGTGCACCGGGAAGCCATGTCTCCCCCGCATGAGTCGAGCAACAAACCTCCTCATGTGCGCCAGGAAGCCACGTCTCCTCCGCACGAGTCGAGCAACAAACCTCCTCATGTGCGCCGGGAAGCCCCATCTCCCCCGCACGAGTCGAGCAACGAGCCTCCTCGTGTTGGCTGGGAAGAACCATCTCCCCCGCGTGAGTCGAGCACCTAAGCCTCCTCGTGTGCGCTGGCTCCCGCACGAGTCGAGCAAAGAGCCTCCTCACGTTGGCCGGGAAGAACCATCTCCCCCGTGTGAGTCGAGCACTTGAACCTCCTCGTGTGCACTGGGAAGCCCCAACTCTCCCGCACGAGTCGAGAAAAAAGCCTCCTCATGTTGGCCGGAAAGAACCATCTCCCCCACGTGAGTCGAGCACTTGAACCTCCTCGTGTGCACCGGGAAGCCCCATCTCTCCCGCACGAGTCGAGCAACAAACCTCCTCGTGTGCGCCGGGAAGCCCCATGTCCCCCGCACGAGTCGAGCAATGAGCCTCCTCGTGTTGGCTGGGAAGAACCATCTCCCCCATGTGAGTCGAGCACCTAAGCCTCCTCGTGTGCGCTGGGAAGCCCCATCTCCCCCGCACGAGTCAAGTGCCAAGCCTCCTCGCGTTGGCTGGGAAGAAGCAACTCCCCCACATGAGCCGAGCACCCAAACCTCCTCGTATGCGCCGGGATGCAGCCCATCCCCCGCACGAGTCGAGTAAAAGGCCTCCTCTCATTGGCTAGGAAGAAACATCTCCCCCACGTGAGTTGAGTATTGTCGCTTCCCCGCATGAGCCACAAAAAAGGCCCGATGCACACGCTGCTGTGCGCCTATCTATAAGTGTTTCTTTTTTTAGGCAAGGACCCGGTACGCACGTTGCCACGCGTCAATCCCTTCTTGACATCAATACCCAACTATTTGATACAGGAAGAATAACACGAGGTCAGAAGACGACTACTTGCGCTTCCCACCACACCGGGAGACGCGAAGTTTTTTGATTGGGAGGCAAGGTACCCAGTACCATGCTCAACATCGCAAGGGACTACGCCACCCTGCAAGGTACCAAGTACCACGCACGACATCGCAAGGGACTACGCCACCGAAGCACCCACAGGCAAGGTACAGAAGGCATGACCACATCGGCACAGCTAAAAAGAGAAGAGCTCCATGTTGACCTCGGCGCTCCATCGTGGCGTCTTCACCGCGGTGTCCAGCTAGGTGGTCCGTCACGGCGTCGACTTCGGCGCTCCGTCGTGGCATCTCCATCGTGGCATCGACCTCGGCGCTCCGTTATGGCATCTTCATCACGGCGTCCAGCTCGGCACGCCATCGTGGTGTCTCCATCATGGCATCAAGCTCGCCGCTCCATCGCGGCATCGGCCTCAGCGCTCCGTCGTGGCTTCTTCATCGTGGCGTCTAGCTTGGCGCTCCGTCGCAGCGTCGACCTTGGAGCTCCATCACGGTGGCTTCGTCATGGCATCGAGCTCGCCACTGCGTCACAGCATCTCTGTCGTGGTGTTGACCCAACGCTCCGACGCGGCGTCAGCCTTGCCACTCCATCACGGTGGAGCCAGTAAAGCCTAGTCACACAGCGACCTCAGCGAGGAAGGTCGTTCCTGTGATGTCCGCTCCTCCATTGCTCCCGTGGCGAAGACCTCAAAGACCATCCGCGCCAGACAGGGCTACAACTGATAAGGCAAGCCCTGCTGTCTTGAGCGAATGGGACCACGGTCGATTCGACGCGGTCGCTACGACGGGTCCCGTCACTATCTTGTCACGTCTGCTCCTCTGCTGCTCTCTTGGTGGAAACCTCGAAGACCGTCCACATCGAACAGGGCTACGGCTGACGCGGCGAGCCCCATTGTTGCCCACACATCGCGTCGCTTCGCTCCCCACAGCCTGAGCATGAAGCCTCGCCAGCGCGCCCTCCACGTCCCCCGAATGGGCACGGGGGTCTTAAGCGAACGGGACCATGGTCGATGCGACGCGGTCGCTGCGATGGGTCCCGTCACTATCTCCTCGCCAGTCGGTTCCGATGGCTGCGAGCTAGGCAGGTGTAAAAGTCACTCAATCCACGGCACTCCTGCGAGAAAAAGTGAACAAAAGTGGGAACAAGAAGTCATCCCATGAAACACGTCACGTGCGGCAACAGAAGCAACTACCATCATGTCTCACGACGTGTGACGTATTAATGCGCGAATCACATGACAATGGACCACAGCAGTTCAATTTGGCAGAAGTGTGCATATAGAAGTGACATTAGCATTCCATCATCTACACACAACCATTTCGCAACAAAAAAAATGCATTATGATAGCAGTCCTTTTACGAGGGATCCACTTCACATACAATCAACCCACCGACGCCCGTTCATCTCATACATCCTATTATACCACGCAGTTATATATGCATGCACACATGTAGAGTGGGCCGTAATGAGGGGGCCGTTACACTTGACAATCGGTGGAGAATGGTGGTGCTGCAACGCGCTCGAACGTCCTCGCCCCAGTCAGCTCGAGCAGCAGCGACTACATGGCGAGGGGGCCAAGATAGTGGACGGAGGTAGCCGGAGGCGGAGCTCCAGCGGCGGCGCCCTCACTCCCTACGTCCTGCGCGAGCGAGAAGGCAGCGACGGCGTGAAGCGGCGGGGGCTGGCAGTGGTGGCCACGCGAGCTGGCCTAGCGGGCGGCGCGGAGCCAGGTGGAGCAGCAGCGGCGCGGCCTCCGAGCGACCACCCGAGCGGCTGTGACTCGGGGCGCCAGCGGTGGCAGTGCTAGGCGGCCCTCGGTGGCGGCCCCCCGAGGGCGCAGCGGCGGCCCTTGGCGGCGGCTCCCCGGAGTGGCAGCGGCTCCCCGGGGCGGCGTCGGTAGCCAGGGTCAGAGGCGACGCGGCGGCGGCATGGCCTGGGGTCGCAGGCGAGCAGCCCTTGGCGGCGGCTCCCCGGGGTGGTAGCGGCTCCCCAGGAGGCGGCCCCAACGTGACGGCGGCAGAGGCCCCAGGCAACGGCGCGGCGGCAAGCAGGGCAGGGAAGCAGAGAGAAGGGGGCGGGTTGGGGACGGCCGGCTCGGTGGGGTGTTGTACCCCCGGCGCCCCCGCCAACCCTAGAAGGGAGCGGGCCATGGCCCAACTGGGCCCAAGCAGCCGGCCGCTGCACGCATGGGGCAACCAGGAAGGAAATGAAAAAGAAGAGAAGAAAAAAAAGAAGAAAAGAAAAAAAAGAAGAAAAAAAGACGAGGGATTTTCTCTAGATCCCCGGCCTCGCCTCGGGATGGCATGTAACTTTCGCCTAGGCCATGACCCGAGCCCAAAATCCCTGGCGACCCCGTTCTGTGACCCCGAACGCATCGTAGCAGCCTAATATTCATCAGCTCGGTCAGCGCGCCGACCTTATTAGAATCGGAGCGCCGGCCTGTGCGGGCACTACTTGACCGCCCACACCGGCGAGGGACTACTGTTGGGGAAGGGGTCCCCGCGTTACCCGGTTTCGACGGTTTTTCCACACTTAGGGGAAATTAATGGACCACATGGCTCATCAACGCCAAGTCCGTGACAACGCCAAGTTCATGCGAACGCCAAGTTCGTGCGAGTGCCAAGTCCGTGCGAACGCCTAGTCCGTGACAATGCCAACCCCGTGACGGCGCCAAGCCCGATGATGGCGCCAAGTCCAATGATGGTGCCAAGTCCGTGCCAACGCCAAGTCCGCAACAACGCCAAGTTCGTGCGAACACCAAGTTCGTGCGAGTGCCAAGTCCATGCGAACGCCAAGTCCATGTGAACACCAAGTCCGTGGCGACTAGAAGATCGTCGCCACGGGGGACGCATGACGAGCGGGGCCTGTGGGATATTCCCAGAATATTCCCAGAGGAAAGGACCGGTTCACCCCCGAGAGCACTAGTGCATCTAGGGACAAAATTGTAAATAGCCCGGTGGCATTGTTGTAATCTCCTCTACCCCTTCGTTTTTCCTATAAATAGAGGGGCACCCCTCCCATTCAAGGGACTTCCAAAATTCTGAAATAAAAGTTGGCTCGCTTTTCCTCTCCTCAAGTTCGGGGATCGCAGCGGGTTCGAGTGTCTTTGCGTCATACAACCCGCGTGCACGACTACGGTGTGTTCGCGACGTAGTTTCCTAGGCAATCCTCGTAGGTCCGCAAAACCGTGCGGGAGGGCCACAAATTCTCTGTCTAGCCTCATTGCTACGACACACGGGCCATTTTAAGTCTACATCTTTCGGCATTGAAATAGGAATTAATATGGAATGCATGATTTCTACATGCTATGCTTCAGTGTACTCATTACCTGATCCTTTGTGACCAGTGAGCATGTCAATGTTCGGAGCAGTAGCTATCTCCTTCGTGGGATACCGGCAACACCATCGTGATCGTTGCCTCTCTGTTGATACTCCTGGAGAAGGCATGGTCCAAGAGCACCAGTAGATGGAGACATGTAATTAAGAACTGTTGGAGGAGGGTTCCCATGCAACCCTGAATCGACGTTTTCCTCCGTGATCAAGAACAACCTCGGCGCCGTCAGAGCGAATCCTGGCGCCGTCCAAGGTGAATCCCGATGCCATCAAGGCGCCGTCAGGGCGAATCCTGGCGCCGTCAGGGCGAATCCTGGCGCCGTCAGGACAAATCCCAGTGCCGTCAAGGTGAATCGGCATCGGGATTCGGCGAATCCCGGCGTCGTCCAGGGAGAATCCTGGCGCCGTCACATTCGGCTCCCGACGTCGTCAAGGGCAATCCCGATGCCATCAAGATCAACCCCAACGCTACGTTCTGCCTCGTCTGTCATAACCCCGACGCTGTCAGGAGCGACCCCGACGCTACGTTCTGCCTCATCCGGCATAACCCCAACGACGCCATCAAGAATAACCCCGATGCTACGTTCTGCCTCGTCTGGCATAACCCTGATGACGCCGTCAAGAACAACCCCAAACGCTACATTTTGCCTCGTCCGGCACAACCCCGACGCCGTCAAGGATCACTTCGGCCTGACCAAAGATTCATCCGAAGATGCCTGGGAATATTCCATAAAGATCCCCTAGGATTGGGGAAATGAACATAATACCCTTGTAAATTCTCTCTCATGTGAGGGCAAAATTGTAATCTCTCAATTCCCATTCTGAAACCCTATAAATACCCCCCCATGGGGGTAGAGAAGGGGGACTCTTTCTCTCACTTGTAAGCTCTCAATTCCATCCCCTAATACAAAGACTGATTCATGTTGACATTTGCCTTGTGCATTCACATTCACGCTCGTTCTCCCCAAGCACGCCCGGAGGTCGTCGTAACCGACGGGGGGTGCCACAAGTTTACTGTCTAGACTTGTATCTATGACAGTTGGCACCAATCGTGGGGATTCGAGCGAAAAGCCATGTCGCCAAAGAAAAAGAGTGCGGCTAGGACGATCGTCCCCCGCACAACAAACCCGACGCGTCGAGTTAGGACGAACAACATGGTCGTCACCACGGAGCTTAGCGGCGCCCACGTCAACGACCCGTCAGCCGCTAACCTCCGAGCCGATGACTCATGAACCATTGTCCACGCTGCTGGACTCCCCGCAGCCGCGATCGACATGGCAAACTTTGAAGCACACATCGAAACGGAGCCCGAAACCCTGAGGCGCGAAGCTAATGAGCTCAGGGAGGAGCTGTACTTGAGCCAAACATTGCGTGACGGCGAAACTAGGGGCTTGTCATCGACGTCGCCCTCGTCCATGCTCTCGGACTTGGTGTCCTCCGCACCCGCCCTCGGTGACACCAAGGACTTGTTATCGACATCGCCCTCGTCCACGCTCTCAGACTTGGCGTCCTCCGCACCCGCCCTCAGTGACACTAAGGACTCGTCATCGACATCACCCTCGTCCACGCTCTTGGGCTTGGCGTCCTCCGCGCCCACCCTCGGTGACACCAAGGACTCGTCACCAACGTTGCCCTCGTCCACGCTCTCATGCTTGGCGTCCTCCGCGCCCGCCCTCGGCGACACCAAGGACTTGTCATTGACGTCACCCTCGTCCACGCTCTCGGGCTTGGCGTCCTCTGCGCCCGCCCTGGGCGACACCAAGGACTCATCATCGACGTCACCCTCGTCCATGCTCTCGGGCTTGGCGTCCTCTGCGCCCGTCCTCGGCAACACCAAGGACTCGTCATCGATGTCGCACTCGTCCACGCTCTCGGGCTTGGCTTCCTCCACGCCCGCCCTCGGTGACACCAAGGACTCGTCATCCACGTCGTCCTCGTCCACGCTCTCGGGCTTGGCGTCCTCTGCGCCCGCCCTCCGCGACACCAAGGACTCATCATCCACATCGCCCTCATCCACGCTCTCAGGCTTGGCGTCCTCCGCGCCCACCCTCGGCGACACCAAGGACTCGTCATCAACATCGCCCTTGTCCACGCTCTTGGGCTTGGCATCCTCCGCGCTCACCCTCGGCGACACCAAGGACTCGTCAACATCGCACACGTCCCGTGCACTTGGTCGCCTACATGATTGCGGCTCACTCGCTCACCTGCGCACCCTTGGTATACCACTTGGGCTCCTCATCAACATCACCTATGCGTGCACTCGGACTTAAGTGTCCTCCGCCCCACCCTTGGCGACATCGCGTGAGCTCGACATCATCAACAGCCGCATATGTTCAGACTTGGTGGCCTTAATGGCTGTTCTCGGCAACATCGCTCGAGCCCGACATCAACATTGTCACTGCGCCGCCTGCGAGCATGTGTTCAAACTTGACGAACATGCTTGCCCTGGTGACATCGCGCGACCTCGTCGTCCCGATGACCACTTGCCACCTTGGACTATGTGTCCTGCGCTCCTATTGTCGTCGACACTGCACGGGGTCGTCATCGACATCAGTCACGCGCATGTCCGCATTGCCCGTGACGCTTCGACCAATCATGTCAGTATGAATATCGACATTAGCGCCACCACGCTTCATCCACAAGTGTAGGCAACTCTGTCTCAGCAAAGGGCTTAACCCATCGACATGGCATCAAGCCTCCCTCGCGACAGGTTTCAGCCATCTCAGTCCGCGATAGAGTGTCCCCGGAACGTCGAGCCATCTCCGTCTGGGATAGAGCGTCCCTTCCCTCCGGGGTCATGCGACGATAGCTCCCCGTGAAGTCGAGCCATCTCCATCCGGGATAGAGTGTCCCTTCCCTCCGGGGTCATGCGACGATAGCTCCCCGCGACGTCGAGCCATCTCCGTTCGGGATAGAGTGTCCCTTCCCTCCGGGGTTGTGCGACGATAGCTCCCCGGGACGTCGAGCCATCTCCGTCCGGGATAGAGTGTCCCTTCCCTCTAGGGTCGTGCAATGATAGCTCCCCGCGACGTTGAGCCATCTCCATCCGGCATAGAGTCCTTTCCCACCGGGGTTGTGCGACGATAGCTCCCCGCGACGTCGAGCCATCTCTGTCCGGGATAGATTCTCACTTCCCTCCGGGGTCATGCGACGATGGCTCCCCGCAACATCGAAACAGGCGTATACGTAAGAGTAGGGCAGAAATGTTCTTACACGCACCACCGAGTGCCAAGTGATTGCCACCATTGTGTGTCATGTGTTTGTCACCATCGAGTGACCAATTGGTTGTCGCCATCGCGCGCCAAGTGTTTGCTACCATTGTGTGTGTTGAGGGAGGGGTCCCCGTGCGCCCCGGGCGCCAACGGGCAACGGTAAGGCATGTATACCTTCTACGGACTCACGCCTGACTCTTTTGCAGACATGAGACGCGGGGTACGTGCGCGGGTGCAGGCGCGGGTGCAAGCGCAGGTGCAAGCGCGGGTGCGGACGCGGGTGCAAGCGCGGGTGCAGACGCGGGTGCAAGCGCGGGTGCAGACGCGGGTGCAAGCGCGGGTGCAGACGCGGGTGCAAGCGCAGATGCAGACGCGGGTGCGAGCGCAAGCGCAGACGCGGGTGCAAGTGCAGATGCAGACGCGGGTGCGAGCGCAAGCGCAGACGCGGGGTACGAACACCCCGGCAGCAGGACCCCACCATGTGACGTACCGTACGGCGTGTCGTACCGGACGTCACTTAGATGCTAGGGCATATGCTTCCGCGGGTGGTGTGTAAATGACCTGCGCGCCCCTGTCCGTACGGCGGACCGGGGGTAAGACCGTAACCTGCCTAGGGGCAGAATTGTAATCCGGCCAAGTCCTCCCCGAGGCCTATAAATAGGGGAGCCCCCCCCCCAAGTTGGGGGTACGGAATATAAGCTACACTCACTTCTTGACTCGCCCAAATTTTCACTAAGTGTCGGTTCGCTGCTGCGCGCCCTACCTCGCTATCCCTCGCGCACACCCGGGTGACCCAGTACTCAACCGGGGGTGCCTCAAGTTCACTGTCCGACCGCGTAGTCGACGACAGTTGGCGCCGTCCGTGGGGATTGCAGACGAGAAGTCACGTGCAACGCAGCAGCGAGCGCGACGAGATCATGCCTCCAAAAGCGAAGAGAAGCGTCAAGAGGAAGCCCGCGGGCGGCTCGACGGTGAGAGCTGCGTCCGCAAGAACCCAAGCGCGCGCGCCTGAGTTGGGCGAGACTTCGGCGCGCGCGCCACCTGTCCCGCAGGTCACCCCTGCGGAGGGCGCCGTCGGAGCCAGCACCGCCCAAGGGGCTCCCCCGGTGGCACCCCGGAGGATGGCCACTCGCTCCGTGACGAATGCCGAGGACCCCCCGGGTGTCGTCGTCGGTCGCCCAAACCCGCCCGCCCCCGCTCCCGCAGCGACGACGGCTCCAGAAGCATCGATTGACGACCTACGCCGGCAGGCCGAAGAGGCGACCCAGCGCGTGGAGGAGCTTCGCGAACGTTTGCGCGCATCCGAGCGCGATGTCCTCCGCGCGACGGCCCAGACCATGCACGTCGCCGACCTCTACCGCGCGCAGCTTGAAGCTACCCAAGCACTTGCCGCCCCGCCGCCAAACCCAGCGACACCTGCAGCAGACGACCTCCGCCGCCAACAGAACGACGCGCGTGCAGCAGCCCGCGACAGCATTCGCCCCCCCAGCTCCGTCGACCAAGATGCCGAGGCACTCCGTGCCACCATCCAGCAGAATCAAGAGGCGGCGTATGCAGCCCTGTACGGCCATGCGGCTGGCACAAGCGCGCAGGGACTTGGCGACCCTACGCAACGCGCTGGTAAAGCGCTCTTCGCCCAGTCGCCCGCCCATGTGACGTACGCGCCCGTCCCGCAAGCATCCTGCGAAGTCCAACGTCAACCCGCTGAAATTATCGACCTCACCAACAACTCCAGTCCGCTCAGCCCGGGGATACTGGCGGTCCCTTTCCCGCCAAAGTTCCGCCCGGCGGACCTGCCAAAGTTCTCCGGTCACTCGGACCCGGTGCAATACACGCGGGTGTACGAAGCCGCGGTAATGGCCGCCGGAGGAGGCGAAGCTGTGATGGCTCGGAGCTTGCTTCTCGCCCTCACGAGGACCGCACAAGCATGGTACCTTGGACTTCCACCGCGCACCGTATACTCATGGGAGCACCTCCGGGATAAGCTGCACAGCCATTTCCAAGGGTACCGGAACAAGGAGATGACCTCGACCGACTTGAACAACCTCCGACAGCGCCCGGGAGAAACAATCATGGCGTTCCAGCGACGTTTCTCGGAAGTCCAGTGCCAAGTTAGCGGGGTCACCGAGCAAACCATCTGCGAAGCGGCTTGGCGCGCAATCACTGAAGCCTTGGCGGACAAGCTGGAGAAAAAGCGCCTAAGCAGGGTGCAGGAGCTCTACGACATCATGCGCGTATACGCGCACGTCGAAGAAGGGCAGATGCTGAGGAAGGCGGAGGCGCGCGCGGCAGCATCGCCGCGGGCGCAGGAGGCGGAGTGGCGCGACAAGCGTCGTCAGCGCCCATGGGACGTCTATCACGTTTCCACCCGTGATCACCCCCCGGCTGGCCGCTCCGGTTACGACAAAGACCAAGACCCCCCTCGCGAGGCTCAGCGCCGCCGCGCTCGCGAGGTGGACCCGAACCCCAGGCGTGGCGAGCATCGGGACCCCGCGGAGGGTCGTCCCCCGGCGAGGTTCCCCCCCCGGGGTCAGGAAGGAAGGCGTCCCGGCGCCGTCAACGGTCCGCGGGGTAATCCCCCACCGCGCAACAATCCACGCGTCGGCGCCCGCGACATGCAGCCAGAGCGCTACTGCCACGTCCACCGTGTCAACACCCATTGGACCGCCGAGTGTGACCTGGTCACTCAGCTGCGGCATAACCTGCCTGACAGGCGTAACCACCGCAACCAAGCACCGCGGGAAGCCACGCCGCCCCTGCCTCCGCCACCCCCGGGTCGACCGCCGGCCCAGCACGGCGGCGAGCCTCGTCGCGTCGTCCACGCCATCACCGGGGGAAGCGCGCATACCTTCCCGTCCAAGCGACAAAGGAAAACCTATGCGCGGCGCGTCCAGCACATTGCGTCGTACCCGCCCACTGAGCTGCCGCCTTGGGCGCTCATCCCGGTGTCCTTCGGGCCAGAAGACTCCGCCGGCGTGGTCCTTCCTCATCACGACGCTCTCGTCGTCTCGGCAATCATCTCTGACATCGAGATACGCCGCGTCTTCATCGACGGGGGAAGCTCAGCGGACATCCTCTTCGCCTCGACGCTGGAGGCCATGGGCATCCCGAGGGTAGTGTTGCAATCCCCCGGAATTCCCCTCCTCGGCTTCGGCGGGGAGCCTATTGCCGCTCTTGGGAGGATCGAGTTGCCGGTCATGTTCCGCAATGATCTATGCGAACGCACCGAGAACATACTCTTCGACGTGGTGGACATACCCTACCAATACAATGCCATCCTTGGCCGCGTCACCCTCAACAAGTTCAGAGCAATCCCTCATCACGCATTCTTGTGCATGAAGATACCAACTCAAGCGGGCGTCATTACCGTTCGCGGGGACCAAGGCCTGTCAAGAAGAATAGAAGAAACCACCACGGCGGCAATCAAGTACGTCCACGACGTCGCCGAAGCACGCGCACCAGGGGCTGCCCCGAGCGCCTCGTCTACCTCTCCGACAATCGCGCCACATCAGGAGGTCATCACGGATGAGGGGCTGGGGGACCCCACGCCGCCCATAATACCGGAGTCTGGGTGGTGGGTCCCCAAGCCAAAGCCCGACGGTGAAACCAAAGCAGTCCCCATGTCCCCGGACACGCCAATGAAGACCGTGCTCCTCGGGGCGAACCTCCCCCCCGTGGTTGAGGATGCCCTGTTGAGTACCCTCCGTGCGAACAAAGACATCTTCGCATGGGAGCACGAAGACCTGCCGGGCGTCCCGCGCAGCATCATTGAGCATCGTCTAATGGTGCGCCCCGATGTACGCCCCGTAAAGCAACGTCTCCGCAAGATGTCTACGGATCGCCAAGCCGCAGCGCGGGAGCAGGTGGACAAGCTCCTCACTGCCGGGGTGATACGCGAGGTCATGCACCCAGAATGGCTCGCCAACCCCGTCCTTGTCAAGAAGGCTAACGGCCAGTGGCGCATGTGCGTTGACTACATGCCAGTGGCGCATGTGCCCTCAACGCCGCGTCCGCCTACGTGGTAACATCCCGCCGCGGTGCGCGCCTTCGCTCCGGCATACCGCGAAGTAACATCCCGCGAGCCCGGCAGCCCTCAACGCCGCGTCCGCCTGCGTGGTAACATCCCGTCGCGGCGCGCGCCTTCGCTCCGGCATACCGCGAAGTAACATCCCGCGAGCCCAGTAGCCTCCAACGCCGCGCTCGCCTGCGTGGTAACGTCCCGCCGCGGCGCGTGCCTTCGCTCCGGCATGCCCGCCTACGTACTAACGTCTCGCTGTAGTGAAACTTCGCAGCTACATGGCAGGGGGCTCGCCAAAATAGCCGCATTCATCGCGTAACGTCTCGTGACTCTGTCGCATCACTTCAGCGACTAGTCAACAGCTAGTCGCTAGGTTTTTTCGTTGGGACGCACACGCGTTATTCCGCATTATCACAAGCCAAACAGCGACTAGTCAATAGCTAGTTGCTAGGTTTCTTCGTTGGGACGCACGCGCGTATCACAAGCCAAACAGCGACTAGTCAATAGCTAGTCGCTAGGTTTCTTCGTTGGGACGCACGCGCGTATCACAAGCCAAACAGCGACTAGTCAATAGCTAGTCGCTAGGTTTCTTCGTTGGGACGCACGCGCGTATCACAAGCCAAACAGCGACTAGTCAATAGCTAGTCGCTAGGTTTCTTCGTTGGGACGCACGCGCGTATCACAAGCCGAACAGCGACTAGTCAATAGCTAGTCGCTAGGTTTCTTCGTTGGGACGCACGCGCATTATTCCGGATTATCACAAGCCGAACAGCGACTAGTCAGTAGCTAGTCGCTAGGTTTTTTCGTTGGGACGCACGCGCGCTATTCCAGATTATCACAAGCCGAACAGCGACTAGTCAATAGCTAGTCGCTAGGTTTTTCTCGTTGGGACGCACGCGCGTCATTTCAGATTATTACAAGTCGAGCAGCGACTACCCAATCAGCTAGTCGCTAGGTTTTTTCGTTGGGAGCACAATGTATCGCACCGCTATACATTATTACAAGGGATATCGTCCCACCACACTATTACATACGTGATATACAAGCTAGCATAATGACATCTCAGGTGGCAGAGTCGCGCAAGCAGTCCGCGACCATTGCAAGGAGAGAGAGTGCATCATTGGGGGAGGTTCCCCCCGCCTCGGTACCCTCTTCGACGCGCCATGTTTGAAAGACATGTGCTCAGCAGGTCGAGTACCGAGGCGCCCAGCCGACATCTTACGCCCCAAAGTAAGGTCCTGCAACCAGCACGACAAGATGAAAATTGGAGCAAGTGCAGTGGCGAAACTCATAAGCTCATCAGACAACCACATCAATATCCGATGACCACATATCAATATCCGAGTACGATAGCTAAAGCGTCCAACGTCGCGCGGGGACGTAAACTGGTTGGTGCATCGGCTAAATGACTTTAAGTTCAGCAAGCTATGAAATCCTACATGTCCCAAAAAGAGAGCGTACACCAAACATGCTGAAAAGTCTAAGTACCCCAAAAAACAAGGCCCTACTCCCCAGAGGGTGAATGGCGTCACACCTCGCCTGCTCTATGGTCGTCACCTTCGGCAACATCGTCGTCTGAAGGAGCGTCTGCGGCAAGGGCATAGTCCCAGAGAGCCTTCGTGTATTGCATCCCTGCCTTGCGGCGCGCCCACACACGGGCCAAGAAGGCCCTCGCGTCGTCCTCGATCTCATCCCGTGTAGCACTGATCTGCGCGTCGCTCGGGGGGACGTAGCTCGCCGAAGACAGGGCTCCTCACATGTCTCGCCCGGCCAGGTGCAGGCACGAGAGCGTCATCTCCGTAGCCGCCTATGCACATGTCTGAGAGACGGAAACAGCTAGTCAGAGCGGAAGGCAATAAGAGAGGCAGAGTTGGGCAGGAGGAGCCAACCTGTCCGAAGCGTGGAGCGATATCGCGTATGTCATCGCACGCGCACGTGGCCCAAGCCAGCCGACCGCGCGCCTCGTCCTCTACGGGGCCAGCGACGAAGGGCTCCGGACGCGCGCCCAACGTCGTCCCGAGTTCGTCAATCGCCTGGCACGTGTGCCGCGCAAAGTGGAGGGCTTCCTGCGAGCGCGCGACGTGCTGAGCCTCGCGTTCCGTCAACTCAGCCACCCGGGCCTGCTCCGTTGCCAGGTTGGTCCGTAGGCCTCCCACGGTCCGCTCCGAGATGGCCAGCTTCTTGATGAGCTCTGCGACGCTTCCTCCGCTTCCTTGGCCCTCTATTCGGCCTCTCGGAGCTGCACCTCTCGCTCCTTCGCCTTCTCCTCGGCTTCGCGAAGTCGGAGCTCTCTCTCCTCCATCTGCTGCTGCAAGCTAGACATCCGCAGCGTGGCAAGTAGACCCTGCGGAAGCAAAGGCGTGTCAATCCGTCAGGCGTGAAAAGGAGAAGGGAATCTGAAGTTCAAGGTAACGTACCTTGAGTAGCGCGGAGCTGGACGCTTCGTATATCTGGTGCGGTGAAAGCCCGGCAAAGATGTCGCTCATGTCCCCCACTCCAATGCGCGAGGTGATCTCTCTGAAGAAGCTAGCCTCAGCCTCCCCACCGGTAAAACTCGAGGCCACGAGTCTGCCGGCCGCGCGGAGGGGGAACGCGGAAGAGCCACCCTCACCGGGCTGCCCTGGGTCGGCTCGCGCGGCTGCTCGGGGCACGGCGTCGGGGGCGCCGTGGGGCGTCGGCTGCGACGATCCGGATGCGGCTCCGCTCCCCTGTGCTCCGGGGCCACCTGCCTGAGTCACGGGATCCGTGACGCGCGTCGCACGGAACTCGGAGCCTGATGCCGCCTCTGCTGCAGGGTCGGTCCCGCCGGAGCCCCCGCGCGACGAGCTGGCCCTCCGGGCGGAGCCGAACACGAAGTGCGCCACGGAGGAGTGTGGCGAAGTATCCGCCCCCGCCGAGAGAGTCCGCGGCTGAGTCGCCATCGGCCCCTTACCCCCCACCTGGGGGCGAGGAGCGACCGGGCGTGTCACCCTACCCGCGCCACCAGCCGCTGACGCGCCCGCGCCGGTCGAGCCACCAAGGTCGTCGTCCAAACGACCTGCACCCGAAACGTGCACAAACTCGGTTGGCTCGTCGCCGGACCCGTCGCCCGATGGCGAGTCGACCGAGAGCGACTCGGTCTCGGACGAAGCCTCGTCCTCCGACTCCGACTGACCCGGGTTCGGGCGCATCCGCTGCCGTGCCGCGTCGGACGTACCCTCGTGGGGACGCTTCCCCGGCGCCGTCCGGTCCGCCGAGGGCACGGGAGCCGGCCGAGGAGGGACTGGCCATCCAAAAGCTTCGAAAGACCGGTTGCGCCGCGCGCCGACGACGGTCCTCGAGATGGCAGCTGCCTCGATCCTGTGAAGCTTCCCGAGCAACTGGATGGCCGCCGCCTCGGCGTCCTCCGCTGTCATACCTGACCACACAAGAACAAATGAGTCACGGTTGAGGTTATGAAGTCTTGGACTCGGGATGTGCTACACAACCCCGCGAGCGTACCTTCCGCAGGGCGGCAGTCGATAAACGCAAGAGGTCGGTGCGGGACACCTGCCGGCAACCGGGCTAGGTCCAACTCCCAGTGCGCCGCGAGCGGAGCGATGCCCAGCGCGCAGTACTCCTCCACCAGGTCCCGCACGCATAGCTCCTTCAACATCCGCTCGAGGGCGGCTTTTCAAACCCCGTCGCCAGAGGTGAGGCGCGGGGCTGCGCAGCTGGGAGGAGTAAAGGCACGCGCGTGCTTGTAGCCGAGGTCGCCAACTCGATAGAAGAACCAGGAGCGCCTCCAGTCGTCCCACTTGTCCCTAGTGGAGGACACGGGGAAGGAGCAGCTGCGCCCGCGCCGGAAGCGGAAGCTGACGGTCCCGAAGCGCGAGTAGAGGCCGTCCTCAAGAGGGGAGGGGGACGTGACGAGCTCGAAGAAGTAGCCGAAGCATGTGGCGGTCCCCCTCAGCCTCATGGTCCGGAGCGCCCACTCATACGAGGCGAGCTTGACGATGGCGTTGGGGTGGAGGTCGGAGATCTCAAGGCCGTAGTAAGCCAGCACCTCGTTGAAGAAGCTGCTGGCAGGGAGACACAGCCCCGCCACGAACTGATCGGCGAACACGACGATCTCTCCTGGCTCGGGTCGAGCGACATGCTTGTCCGACGGCGGGATGCGTGCCCCGTGCGGGCCCCCATCGGGCGGAAGGCGGCCCAGCGCGATTAGGCCGTCCAGCGTCTCCCCCGTAACCGCGGTGGCGCCAAGGAAGCGAGAGAGATCGTTCTGATGGTCCTTTTTCCAGTTGATCACGTCTCCGGCGGCAGCCATCTGAAAAGGGGAAGATAGTGAGCTGTGTTGGTAGGACGGAGTGCGACGACGGTAGGACGATCGAGTCTTACCGTAGCGTGAGCAAGAGGTGAAGGCGGTCGCAGAACCTCGTCACGCAGAGCGGCGTCTTCCTGGAGCCGCTCCAGGTACGACCAGCCTCGGCGCCGAATGGTGTGCGAACGGGGCACCCGACGGGAGACGACGACTCGACGCAGGAGCGAATGGAGCCGTGGGAGAATCGGGTGATGCGCGGCCCTTCCGAGCGACCGCGCGGCGCGTAGGCGGCTGACCGCAACACGAGAACGCGTCCCCTTTCCCGCAGCCGGAACCAAGCGGAAGAGCGGCGCCTCACGCGTCCCGTCGTCGAGTCAGCTCGCCGCCCTGTACCCTGGCCGTCACCCCGGCCTTCCGACCGGGCTACGCCGCCGCGCCGAGTCCCGCAGTAGCCCGGACTACCTCGGCCCCCCGGTCCAGGCTACACCGCTCGCGCGTCGTTGCCGTCGCTAAGTCCCGAACCCCGGGCTACCCCGGATGGAGCCCGGGTTACCGCCGCCGCCTCGAAGCCCGGCCGCAGCACACTGCCTGCCGCCGCTAAGTCCCGAACCCCGGGCTACCCCGGATGGAGCCCGGGTTGCTGCCGCCGCCTTGAAGCCCGGCCACAGCGTGCCGCTTGCCGCCGGCAAGTGCTGAACCCCGAGCTACCCCGGATGGAGCCCGGGTTGCCGTGCGCCGCCTGAAGCCGGTCTGGACCCCGGACGGTCCAGGCTACACCAGAGAGCGCCGCCGCCTGGACAGCGAAGCCCGGGCTACCCCGGATCTGAAACCCGGGCAACTCCGGACCTGGAACCCGCGCGCCGCCTAAGGCCCGAGCAACCCCGGACGAAGTCCGCTCATCCGCCGCCTGGAAGCCCGGGCTACCCCGGATCTGAGCGCCGCCGTGTCTACCCCGGGAAGCCCCGTCCGACCGCGCCGAACCCCGGACCAGACCCGAGGGTACCCCGCGCGAGCCGCCTCCTGAGGCCCGGGCTACCCCGGACCAAGTCCGCCGCCGCCGCCTGGAGCCCGGGCCCGGGCTATCCCGGATCTGGAGCCCCGTCCGCCGCTTGGAGCCCGCGCCTGCCCCGGATCCGTGCGCCGCCCAGCTGGGAGCCCGGGCAACCCCGGATCTGAGCGCCGCCGCGCCTACCCCGGGCGAGCTCCGCCTCCGAACGCCGCCGCGCCTAGCCCGGGTGAGCCCCGGCCCCATCCCGTGCGTGAACCGGTGAAGTCGGTCGCTGGCCGTCCGATGCCCGGGCTACCCCGGCCGGACTACCCCGGGTCCGTGCGCCGCCGCTCCTACCCCGGGCGAGCTCCGGCTCCGGGCGCCGCCTCGCCTAGCCCGGGTGAGCCCCGGCTCTGTCCCGCGCGTGGCCCGGTGGAGTTGAGCGCCGGCCCTCCGCCTCGCGAGCTGCTCGCGTAGCCCGGACCAATCCCATGCGCGCCTGATGAGAATGGGGAGCTGCGGCAGTCCGGTTGGAATGGGGGAAAAGGAAGAGTGAAAAGGAGGCCGGCCCACTCCTTTTTATAGCCCCGTACAGCTAACTGCCAAAAAAGAAAAAAAAAGAAGAAGAGAGATGAAATTTGAAAAAATATATATATATATAATAATAATGATAATAATAAATAATAATAATAATAATAATAATAAAGAGATGAAAATAAATAAATAAATAGAATCCGCGTGCCGAAGCCCGCGCTGCCCCGGCCTCCCGTCCGGACTACCGCTCCGCGCGAAGTCCCGCCGAAGCCCGGGCTACCCCGGCCTCCGTCCGGGCTTCGTCGCCAAGTCCCGCCGAGCCCCGCCAAATCCCGCGCGCCTAGTCCCGCCGAGTCCCGGTCCACCACGCCGCGCTGATCTCCGGACCCCGGGCGAACCCCGGGCCCGATCGCCGCGCCCCGTTCTCAGGCGGACCCGGAGCCCGGACGGACCCCGGGTATGCCGCCACGCCGCGCCGATGTCCGAGCCCCGGGTGAACCCCGGACTCGGCCGTCACGCGCCGCTTCGCCGATCCCCTCGAAGCCCGGGCGCCCCCGCGCGTCGCTCCATTGACACCGGGCCGCGTCGACCCCCTGGACGCGACGCTCGCCCTGAGTCGCGCGCGTCCGCCCCGAACGCCGGGCGCGCCCGGGACTTCGTGCGCGAAATCATCTCGGAGGCTACGCCTGCGCCAAGCGACGTCTTGTTTCACGCTCTTGTCCGGCGATCTACGCTCTGCGTAGGAGTTGTGGCCCGAGCCGGATGTGTCGCCTCTGCGCCGGGTACGAGGGACCTGCTCGCCAAGTGAAGGAGGGGACGGGAGATCGACTCCGAGGGAGGGCCTCGTTGGCCCGAGCCGCCCGTCAACCCCTTCAGGGGGGTATAACGCCGGTCCGGACGGGCGCTTCTCGACCGCCCACACCGGCAAGGGGCTACTATTGAGGGAGGGGTCCCCGTGCGCCCCGGGCGCCAACGGGCAACGGTAAGGCATGTATACCTTCTACGGACTCACGCCTGACTCTTTTGCAGACATGAGACGCGGGGTACGTGCGCGGGTGCAGGCGCGGGTGCAAGCGCAGGTGCAAGCGCAAGTGCGGATGCGGGTGCAAGCGCGGGTGCAGACGCGGGTGCAAGCGCGGGTGCAGACGCGGGTGCAAGCGCAGATGCAGACGCGGGTGCGAGCGCAAGCGCAGACACACCCACGAGCAATCGCAGACACCTGGAACACATATGAATATTTGTATGAGTGATGAAATGGATGAGGATGGTCACCCTTGGAGACCGGCGGCGTCGATCATGCGCGGAGGTGGCGGGCGCTGGCGTCTTCTGCACCGATAGCTTTGCGGTGGTCACTGTGGCTGCGGAAGCAGGCTGGGCCGAGGCCGTTGTCGCCCTCAGGGGCTTGAACAGAGATCACCCCTGACCCAGGGGCAGCGGCAGCATGGGCGGTGTCAGTGGTGGTCAGAGCGGCGACACGGGCCCCGAGCAACGGCGGCCTGGGACTCAGAATGATGGCTGCGTAGGCCCCCGAGCGGTAGGATCTCCCGAGCTGCGTTAGCGTGGGCGACCGAGCGGGCCTCCAGCGACACGGCGCAGCGCGGGGGAGGCAGTGGCGCCGCACCTCGGAGAGGAGCCGGAGCGGCGGCGCTCGGTGGAGTGGTCGAGGCCGGCACGCGAGTCCGGCCGGCACGGCCCCAGTGGCGACGAAGTCATCGGTACACGGGAGGGGCGGCGCGGTCGCTGGCGCGCGAGTCCAGCACGGGTCCGGCACGGGAGCAGCGCGGGTCCGGCCCGAGCAGGGGAGGTGGCCGCATGCGCGAGCTCGGGCCAAAGGCGGGGCCGCGGCGCCTCGGGCCCAAGCCGGGAGCGGCGCGTGAGGAAGGCCGAAGGCGGCGCGCGCCGAAGGCCGGAAGTGGCTCGGGCCGGGGGCTGGCGGTGACACGGGCAGCCGCGCGATGCAGACGAACCACCGGCTATGGGCGGCACGCGCGAGTGGGGAGGCGAGGCGACGGCAGCTGCGGGCGGCGTGCGCGTGGGGAGGCGAAGCGCGCGCGTGGGGAGGCAGAGAGCGTGAGCGGCGGCGGCAATGAGAAAGGGAGGCGGCGCGGGATGAATGGCGGGGCCGACGACGGGGCCCGTGGGAGCGGCGGTGGAGCGCGGAAGGCCGGCGGGAGTGGAGGCAGCGCGGGCAGCTATGAGGGTTGGGTACCGACGGCGGCGGAGTGGGTAAATATCCCCCACCCCCCACCGGCTTAGTGCAACTGGGCCGTGGCCCATTAGGGTTAGGAGCCGGCCGGGTGAAAGAAAGAAAAAAGGGAAGGAAAGAAACAAAGAAAAAAGGGAAGGAAAGAAGAAAGGAAAGAAGGGAAGGAAAAAAGAAAAGGAAGAAGAAAAAGAAGAAGAAAAGGGAGGAGAAAAAGAAAGAAGAGAAAAAAAGAAAAGGAAGAAGAAAAAGAAGAAGAAAAGGAAGGAGAAAAAGAAGAAAGGAAAATAAAAGGGAGAGGGGAGTCGTCGGTCCGGCCTACGCGCCAACCCCTCGGAATTGGTGCGCCGGCTCGAACGGGCGTTGCTCGACCGCCCAAACCGGCAAGGGGCTACTGTTGGGGGAAGGGTCCCCGCGCTACCCCTAACCGACGGGCTTCTCCTTCACGGCGTCAAGATCCCCCTCGTTGTATCGACATGTTGTGCCTGACGTCATCGAGTTCCGTTGGCATACCCGGCAGACGTCGAGGCCGCGCTCCATCGTGGCGGACATCGAGGCAGCGCTCTGTCGTAGTGGACGTCGAGGCCGTGCTCCGTCCCGGCGAACGTCGAGGCCGTGCTTCGCTCCGTCGTCATGGTATCGGGTATTAGGATATTAAAGTATTTGAATATTTCATAAAGATTCTTGTAAAAAGACCAAAATACCTTTGGGGGTGTGTGGTCGTCCGAAGGGCATAATTGTAATCTTGCTGTTTCTTCTCCCGAACCCTATAAATACCCTCCATGGGGGTAGAGAGAGAGGATCCATTTTCCCCCGCATGAATTGTAATTCCTGAAATCAATACGAGAGTTTTCACTTTGCCCCGACACGGGAGTTTCCATTTATCCTCATCGGTCGCAGTAATACGCGCTCCTCCTCGACGGACACCACACTTGCTCGTACTCCTTCGGTACTCCCGGAGGTCGACGTAACCGATCGGGGGTGCCTCAAATACACTGCCTAGTCCCGTAGCTACGACACCAAGTTAGATCAAATGATCGTAAAGCTAGGCTTTGAGAGATGTCCATTGAAGCATGCGGTGTACAAACGAAGTGATGAAGATGCAAACTTGCTGGTAGGGGTGTATGTTGATGATTTAATCGTCACCGGTGGAAGCCAAAGGGAGATAGATGCATTTAGAAACAAAATGAAAAAGATGTTAAGTATGAGTGATTTGGGCTTGCTGAGTTACTACCTTGGCATAGGAATACATCAAGCTCCTGGATCTATCTCCTTATGTTAGTGGCTTATGCATCAAAGTTGCTTGACAAATGTGGTATGAAGGAGTGCAACCCTATGTTAATCCCTATGAACCTGCATGTGAAAAACTCAGCAAGGAAAGTAATAATCCTCCCATGGACGTGACCTTATACAGAAGCATGGTAGGCAGCTTGAGGTACTTGATCCATACATGTCCTAATTTGTCTTATGCCGTGGGGATTGTGAGCCGGTTTATGGAGAAACCGAATACTGAACACTTGGGCACCGTCAAACAAGTGTTGCGGTACGTTAAAAGGACTTTGAATCATGGCTGCATTTACACGAGAGTTGAAGAAGGGCAAAAGTTGCATGGGTACTCCAATAGTGATATAATAGGAGAGGTCGATGATCGCAAAAGTACGTCAGGCATGGTATTCTACCTTGGGTCGAACCCGATCAGTTGGTGCTCCCAAAAACAAAAAGTGGTGGCTCTCTCGTCATGTGAAGCTGAATATATTGCGGCGAGTGCGGCGCCATGCCAAGTTGTATGGCTTAGGAGGCTACTAGCTGATCTCATGAAGAAGAGTGGAACCCGTGACACTCAAGATCGACAATCAGTCAGCCATAACACTATGAACCCTGTTCATCATGAAAGAAGTAAGAACATTGATACCCGTTTCCACTACATCTAGGAGTGAGTGGAGGCGGGCATCGTCAATGTTCAGCATGTTAGGCCTAACAAGCAGCTAGTAGACATCTTGACGAAATCCCTAAGCAGGCCAAAGTTTCAAGAAATGAGGCTGAAGATCGGAGTCCAAAAAATGAAGAAACGACAAGCTTAAGGAGGTCATTGTTATGGTTAATCTTGTTGTTAAAGGCTAGGAGCTTTTACATCGTGTTTAAACATTATGTTAAGATAGAGATCATGCACATTTTGCATGTTTGAAAAGGTTACGGATTAGAATCCGCCTGTGGCTAGAAGCTTTCATGTTCAAGCTGCGGCAGCGTTTTAGACATTTGTTACAACTAGCACAGTGTCCCACGCAATTGCGCGGGAAATATTTTTAATTTTTTTTAAATGTTTTATCCGTACACATGATATTAGATTAGTAAGGAAATAAGAATTCAGATCGTGAGATTTAGGTACAAGTTATGATGATCTATAAGATGTAATCTGTTTAGGTACAATTATGATGATCTATCGATTGTGATATGTTTAGGTATAATTATGAAGATATATCGGCTGTGATCTGTTTAGGTACAGTTTATGAAGATCTATCGGCTGTGATCTGTTTAGGTGCAGTTATGAAGATCTATCGACTGTGATCTGTTTAGGTGCAGTTATGAAAATCTATCTGTTGTGATCTGTTTAGGTACAGTTATGTAGATCTATCAGCTATAATCTATTTAGGTGCAGTTATGAAGATCTATCGGTTGTGATCTGTTTAGGTATAATTATGAAGATCTATCGGTTGTAGTTCACTAATAATAAAAGGGTCCACCAAATTAATGATCGGATGTTTTGCTCTTTTATGGGAATTTCTAGCCTATCTCTATTTTTTTATTGTATTCTGCTTACAGTTATGTAGATCTATCAGCTATAATCTGTTTAGGTGCAGTTATGAAGATCTATCGGTTGTGATTTGTCTAGGTACAATTATGAAGATCTATCGGTTGTAGTCCACTAATAATAAAAGGGTCCACCAAATTAACGATCGGATGTTTTGCTTTTTGTGGAAATTTCTAGCCTATCTCTATTTTTTCTATTGTATTCTGCTTTAGTATATAATAGATCCGATGCGAAGAGTCTTTAAGGTGTAGTCTTGCTGCGTAAGGAGTATAAAAGGAGAAGAAAAAGCCAAGAAAACGATGCGTTGATTAGCATCACACCAAAATACTTCTCCTGTGTGAATTCCAGTTTCAATCTACGTTCCATTTCTCGTCTCCTCTCGTCTGATCCAAGGCAAACTAAACAAACTACCTGCAGCCCTGCAGGGCGAGCGATGCAGAAATGGGAATAAGACAAGAGAAGAAATGCACGACGGAGGATGCATTCCTGTGGAGGAAATACGGGCAGAAGGACATCCTCCACAGCAAATACCCGAGGCGAATAGAATACAAGAAGACTCTAATTAATAATCCAAGATCGATCACCCCCGGACCCGATCATGATTCTTGATTAGATGCAAGCCTACATACTCAATCATCGGTTAATTCCATCGGTGTTTGATCTTCTTGTCCGTGGCATGCAGGCTCTACTTCCGTTGCAGCTACAAGAACGACCGCGGCTGCACGGCCAGGAAGCAGGTCCAGCAGTCAGATGCCAACCCGTCCCTCTACACCATCAACTACTTCGGCGAGCAGACCTGCTGCCCCTGCCCCCGACGGAGAGTCGTGGACCACCACGACGTGTCGCAGGCGATTCTCGTCATCGGCTTCAGTGCTGGCGACACCACGAGCGGCGGCGGTGGTGCCGACCGGCAATGCTCCTCTGACGATGAAGCGCTTACCAGCAGCGACGGCGAGATGTCATCGCAGGTGTGGAGCTCGCTGGAGGAGGAGGAGGAGGAGGAGGAGCTGCGAGCGGACATGAGCAAACTGGCTCAACTAATCGAGGAGGGCTCGATGCCGGTGCCCGAGCTGATGGGTTAGAGTTCCGCCGGATCTGGTGGAACCTGTCGGTTGATGGCTGGACTCGGAGCTCGGTGAGAGCTCCTTTGACATCGGTGAATTCATCAACTTCGGTGATCACGATCTCTTTCAATACGCATATTTCCGAGGCGTATTTTTGACAGTCGCACTTTACGGAAGTTGTAAAATCGAGAAAGTCATCAAGCAGGATGATCGAAGTACACTTTGCAAAGATGCGAGACAATGATTTACATGGTTAATTTGGTATTTAGTCTTGTGTCTGAAGATCTTATCCTATATGGTCATATATATGGTATGTATTTTTACTACCGCGCACTCTGCCCTTGTAGAAAGAAAGACCTTGTGAACTTGCTAGGACGTGTTTGATTTGCGCCCCAACCACAATAATGATGTGCACATGGCCCTTCTAGCATATACTACGTATTTATCTTGCCAATTTGTAGACCAAAACGTGGGCAACCAAAACCTTAACTGGCAAAATTTTGGTAAGATTGGTCTAATTGTGTGACCTAGAGTCTTCTCAATTACAGTTAATTTCTTGCACTTTTGGATTGTTAGCAAGACAAGATAGAGACCCCTTGACAAGCCAAAATTCTAATTTGTGAATGATCGCTTGCTTGGTCAATTCCGTGGGGCAAGCGTTCTCCAGAAATCTCTTTCCCTTCCCATCCAGGAGGCGATGAGCGTTATTTAGCTCCCAAACTCGCCTCCCATCCTATCACCCTTCTTCCTGCCTCTGGTATCCACCACGCCCCGCGGCCCTCCCTTTCCCTTCCCCTTCTTCTCCGCCACCGGAAGCTGCCAGGATCCGCCACCCTTCCTCCACCACCAGGAGCTGCCACAGTCTGCCACGCTTCCTCTCCTCCCCTCTAGCAAAGAATCTCGTTGTCATCGCTGTGAGAAGTGGGGAGGTGCATGATCCTAAGGTTTTTGGGACCCTATTTTCATTTGGTTTTCGCTTTGTTGGTTGGAAGCTTGATTTTGATAATTGGAGTCTTGGTTTTGTGGGTTGTAAGCTCGATTTTGGGGGGAGGGTTGAAAGTTCGATTTTGGGGTTGGAAGCTCGATTTGATGGGGCAGTAAGCTTAAATTGGGGCGGGGTTGAAAGCTCGATTTTGGGTTTGTAAGTTTGATTTTGTGGGTGTCAAAAGCCCTAATTTAGGGGTTTAAATCTTTTTCAAAAAATTTGAACTGAAATAAGCTTGATTTTTTATGGGGTTAAAAGCTTGATTTCATGGGGTTGAAAGCTAAAAAAGAAAGCTCAAACTAGTTGATCGAGTTGAAAGTTTGATGTATAGGAGATTAAAACCTTCGATGACCTGAGGTGCGGAGGTTTGTGTT
Source organism: Stipa capillata (assembly GCA_019208055.1). Lineage (NCBI taxonomy): Eukaryota > Viridiplantae > Streptophyta > Magnoliopsida > Poales > Poaceae > Stipa > Stipa capillata. The sequence goes on along the minus strand of JAGXJF010005848.1, from coordinate 33,508 downwards.
TATAGCGTAATTTGGCTTTAGGGTTTATTCGGTTGGCCAAATTAATTTTGCCACTGGAGGTTAAGATAATGGACTAACAAGCTGTGGATTTAATGTTAAACTCTTAATGCAGGCCTGATTATTTCAGCACCGGGTGGCTATGCCATCAAGTAACGAGTAGTACCTCCAGGCACCAAGCATTGGCGGGCCCAAGTACTCGTAGCCCGAGTACCCGTGATGCCGAGTTCCCGAGTACTGGTGTTCACGTCCCCAAGTACCGAACACTAGCGTTCCAGAGCACCAGCGTGCCCGAGTACCGGGTACTCGCGTTCCCGAGTACTGGTGTTCCCGAGTACTGACGACCCCGAGTACTGGTGTTCCCAGGTACCCGAGTCCTCGAGAAGGTCCAAGCCGGACTCCGAGTGGCTGGAGCCGAGTCCTTCTTAGCAGAACCAAGTCACGCCGCTACCGAGGTAATCTACGGATGGGTTGATACGACGAGTCATCTACTTCCAAGACTTATCCAACGCCAGAAACTTCAGCTTGGAGAACAAGAAGCCGCGGGTGATCACAGAAGGAAAGTTCATCGCAGATTCGGAAAGATACTCGGTTTATATGGCAAGGAGATCTCGTACACGAGGAGGAGTCTTGATCATGGTGATCAAATTACTTAAAGAAAGGGAAATTGCATGAACGTTAGAATCAGGATCCGTTAGGAAAGGAAAGTGACATATCTGTATTCAGTTAGGATCAGGAGTCCCGATCTCCTACGGAAAGACCAACCGCCCTATAAATATGTAAAGGGTGACGACCGATTGGATGCAACAATCGACACAAATCAATCTATTACCTTTACCTTTTACCTTTTTGTTCTTAGCAGTAGATCTTTGTTGTTTTGCACTGAAAAACAGTCGTTCCTTCTTCACGAAAGCAAGAAGATCTTTGTTGCTTTGCTCGAAAAGCAATCGTTTGTCATACACGAAAGTACGATAGTTATCCACTCTTTGTTGCTTTGCTCGGAAAGCAATCGTTTGTCATACACGAAAGTACGATAGTTATCCACTCTTTGTTGCTTTGCTCGGAAAGCAATCGTTTATCGTACACGAAAGTACGGTTGGCGACTCCACGTATCTAGGTGTTCCGCGGAACCAATTTTCGCGCGAACAGTTTGCCCAACAAATGTGGACAATTGTTAGAAATCGACCGTGCGGAGTCGGACGCACGGTTGACCTCTTCCACACCGAAAAGGAAAATATAATCCGGTTTAAATTGACCTCCTGCGCGAAGCGCAACGGGTCGATTACATAATAGACGGCCCCATGTCATGTGCCTAATCTCGTTCGTTCAATAGATATATAAGAAACGGGAGTCTGAGATCCCAAGCACCTTCCCACATTTTCTTTTTGCATCATGATCATGCACCCAGGCCAGGCCAGCAAAAACTTCTCCCGTGAAAAACAAAATTCAGATCTTTACTGAGTCTGATTTAACTAATTAATTCGGTTTAGCTTAAAGATGTCTCCATGCATGGAGCTAGCACACGATAACAAGCGCGCTTTGAACTCTGACAGATCTTCTTTCACCCAGCTACCTTAATCCATGAATGGCACAGAACCCTGACAAAATTCATTGCCCACCTCCAGCCGCTAGCTGCGCATGAGCTTGAGCGCTCTCTCGAGCTTGGCCACGACATCGGATATGGGCGGCCGGTCCTCCACCGCCAGCCGCAGGCAGCGTGCCGCCGTCAGCGCCACCAGCTCCAGTGCCACCAGCTGCCGTGGCGTCGGCCCCGGCGCCGGTGGGCGCCTGTCCAGCACCTTCTCCACCTCGCCGGCCTCGATGAATGGGTGCGTGAAGCGCGCCAGGCTCACGGGGACCTCCCTCTTCTTCTCCTCGTCCCAGTTGGTCACCATTGGCCGCTTTCCCGTCAGCACCTCCAGCATCACCACGCCCAAGCTGTACACGTCGCTCGCCGCCGGCTTCAGGCGCCCTATCTGGTCGCACTCCGCCGCCGCCGGGTCGAGGTACCCCACCATGTCGTCGTCCATGCCCTGGCCATCCGCTTTGCGCCAGCCGGTGCCCAAGTCCGACACGCGAGGCATCCAGCTCGCGTCCAGAAGGATGTTGCACGAGCTGACATGCCGGCGCAGCACGACCGCCGGTGGCGCGGCGCGGCGGTGCAGGTGCTCGATGGCCCGCGAGGCGCCCAGCAGCACCTCGACGCGCATCCTCCAGGATGCCATCAGCACCGACGGCGAGGAGGGCGTCTCACCACCGTCAACGTGCAGGTGGTGCCTGAGCGTGCCGTTGTTCACGTACTCGCACACAAGTAGGCGGCGCTCCTCATTCTCCACGCGCCGGCGGAAGAGACGAGCGATGTGCTTGAGTCGTTGAGGGGAGACGGCGGCGAGCTCCGTGCCGAACGCCTCCATGTCATCGTGAAGCCTGCCGCCCATGGCACTGAGCGTGGTCATGTCAACGGCCAAGTTGTTGTTGGGCGACGACGGCGTGATTTCCGGGAACGTGAACTCCTCAGCTCCATGGACCTGAGTAGCGTCTGCAAGCTCCTACGGAAAAGAACAAAAGTGCATTCTGCTGGGTAAGCTTCTCTCCACCAAAGCACTGGCGATCGAGGCCGAACAATCTGTGTGGTTGTTGTAACTACCGGCCGCTGGGAGAATTGCACGGAACCTGGCAATGGCACGCTTCTGCTCGTTTCATTCAGAAGCACGACGTCGTAGATTTGATCGAGGCGGCGGGTGAGGACGATGTGGCTGATCACGGGGAAGACGAAGAGGTAGGAGTCGATCCTGCCCTGGACGTGCCTGAACCTGTAGGCCTGTCTCCCGGCCATGACGAACCGGTACGCGGCACTCCTCCCCTGGCAGGACACGACGAAGTCGTGCGCCTCCCGGAGCGCGTCGTCCAGCCCGGCCAGCAGCGGCTGCCGCAGCACCACCACCTGGTCCGGATGGTCATCCTGCAGGTGCGGCAGCAGCTGCGCGATCATGGAGACGCGGCGCGCGAGCTGCTCGCACTCCTTCTTGTTCTCGCGGGCCGTCACGGCCGCCTGCAGGATCTTGGAGATGAGCCCGGCGACGTCCACCCCGACCAGCTGCGCCACCGTCGCCGCCTGTCCAAGTCCGGCCAACACTGCCATGGCAGCAGCCTAGTGATTAACCTCTACTGCTTTCCTGTAGACGAGATCGGAACTCGGTCGAAAGCGTACGTCTAGCAAGAAGAACAAGCGGATAAAGAAGAGTCGATCAGTAGGGTAATTGAAGAACTAGTTAGAAGAAAGCTCCAGCTAGTTACTCTAATCAAGCAACCAGCTGCTACACTTTGCTCGAAGAGATAAATAATCAACAAGCTAGTGTCAGGAAACAGCCATGGTTCGACAAAAACAAGCTTTGGTTGAAGAAAAAAAAAGATGGGCAAAAGAGTAGAGAGAAAGGATTACACAGTACGTGTATCTGTTCAGGTCGAGAGGCGGAGTTGCATAGTAACCTTGGATTTATATATGCAGCGACGCAGCGTTTTCTCTCTATTCTTTGGTGTCCAGGAACTCGCCACGTGTCTCTTCTGGGCCCACGGTTCAGTTTTATAATCTGGGCGGTGTGTGTGTAAAGGTTGCCACCGCGACGCTAAAGTCGCTGCAGACCTGGTGTCTGGCTCTGGCTGACGCCAACGATTCCGAGAATCTTTGACCGTTTTAGTCCGGTTGTAATGACAGGAATAGCCTCCTCTTCAATCAAATGTCATTTTTCTCCTTGTGACAATATCGATAGATGACACGCCTCATCTGTCACGTTTGTGGGTCTGTGATAAGTCTAGAGGTGGATATCAAGCCAACTCGATTCGAAAATACTCATTACCTTTATCGAGCCAACTCGACTCAACTCGTTAATTAATCGAGCAGAAATCCCAATTCGGCTCGACTTGATAAATACTTGAGTTGGCTCGTTAAGTTCACTATGAACACTAGGACACCGTAATTAAATATGAGGAAGAATAGTCACTATAATTGAACCAAAATACAACAAGAAGCTATAAAATGAATATAGCAAGGTCTACTTGGCCCTCAATCTGATGTGTTTATGCAATGAACAGTACAAAATACTGCAAGGCCTTACGTTGCTAGCTAATTGGCCAAGCTGCATACACACATAACTTTAACTCCAAGCGTGGTTGCTTTTCCATCGTGCATACACCGCTGGAGACGATGACTACAAGGCAAAAAAGAGCTAGAGCGGTGACCAAAGAGGCGGAGACAATCAAGGTGGGGCGGCAGGTGAACGCGAGGATTGGAGCCACCAGAGGCGTGGAGCATTGGCTGGCGAGAGGAGGATGACACCGAGGCAGCAAGATAGGGTGCAAGGGTTGCCGGAGGAGTGGTAGGGGGCAACTAGATGTGGAGGAGACCGTGATTGCTGGTGGTCGAGATGGGGGCAACAGTGGCGCCAGCGCGGCCACCTCCTTTCCTCGAGGTGTAGCTAGGGATTGGAATTGGGGTAGGGAGAAAATTAGGACAGTGCTGCTCAACTGCTATGGCAAATAATGGGCTTGGATAAGTAAATTAGAGTTGGGTCTTAGACCTAGTGAACAATGACACGAGTCTAACAAGATGCTTGAGTAGCTCGTTAACTCGGTTCGTTTAACCTGTTATGTAAACGAGCTTAAGCCCTAACTCGATTTGACTCGTTAAGGACCGAGTTCGAGTCGAGTCGAGCCAAGTTTCTCAATACTCATTTAGTTTGTGAGCTTTGAGTTTTAATTCTACTCGTAGACCGGCTCTATCACGTAGCGAGGCCAAGCCCAGATCTCCATGATGCTTCATCCCCGTCGTTCTGACTCGTAGCTGCCCGCTCTACCTTACTTTTTTTAAGATAATGGAGCTTACTTTGGTTGCCGATATTGGTTTATGATTTTATCCACGCTCTAATTAATTTGATGGCTACTATTGGCGTAACATCTGACCCATCATAGGTCAGGTCATATCAGTGTTTTGTTTGGCATCAGGGTTTCGTGGAGAGACTTCATTAGCATTGAGCCTTACATGTGTGCTATCAGTAGTGCCTCTAAGACATGTAATCTAAAATTTCTGATTGCGGATACTTTGGTCCATGTTGAAATGACCGAAATGTTTGAAATTTAAAATTATTTTGGATAAATTTCATCAAACCTTGGACAAGTTTTTACTAAAATTTGAATTTTTGTCCTGAAATTTCGAGACTCGGTTATTTTGGTTCCCCTTAAAATCACTGAAATTTCGTTGAAATTTTAACTCTCTCTAATCGGGTTGGATTTCTTTATTGTGCTAGCTAGGCGCACAACTAACTGCCGTCATCCCCTGACCAACGACCGAGAATATTTCCATACTTTCATCACCCATCGCGCGTACGAATCTTAAATCACTCCACGTAGAGAGGTTTCCCAATGCTTGTGACATGTTATCTTAGCTCGAAAGTGACGAAATCAGACATCCCTTACAAGTTAAGGCATCAACGCGGAAATGGTTGAGATTAGAATGAACTCATCAGGTGCTTGTCACCTTGACAGGATCTGCTTTTTAATCACTTAATTTAGTGTTCGGTTCAAGAGAAGTAGCTCGAACATATATGCGCAGTGGAATTACACCGTCACCATTAACGGAATGGACAAAAGGTCGATACTACGGAATGTAATTAACGTTAATCAATACAAGGGTTTTGTTTGTGTCAATTCATGGATAGGATGCAACAACATAAAATACTCACTAAATCACCGATTGACAAAAGGAATTCAAATCTCCAAATTATGAATCACCAAATCATTAATTGATAATCTAGATAATTTAGACCTGGCTGCAATTTTACAAACAAATCAACAATTCAAAAGAACTCAAACAAGAATACATAATTAAGGAACAAGAACACAAATTGCATCAATCCTCACATCAAAATAGCAGCTGAGAAGAGATTGATCAATGATACATAATCACAACTGTCACGAGCTAGCTCTCTGCTGTAGTAGGAGCCCAGCTCCAATTCCGACATCTAGTCATGCCTCAACCAAAACCCTAGTGCCATCATCCGACTCCACACTGTGTAGCGCCTTAAGCCAGAGTTGCCATTAGCCTCTCACAACCACTAGCCGGTAGCATGGCGTCCAGGGCAAGGAGGAAGGGACGCGAGGACTTGATCCTAGCTTCACACCGTGCATGGGAAATGAGAAAATGGGATGCTGCATCACTCATGTTTGGGGGGAGATTGGCATTGTGGAGAATGAGAAGGACTAGGCTCTCTAGGGATGAAGAGGAGCGAGACGGATGGCTTGTGGTGGCGGTGCCGGTACTTTAACCGGAGGAGGTCGTGGAGAAGGATATACTAGTATGGAATGGTCCATCCGAGGCGCCTTATCCAAGACGATTGGGCTGAAACGCCTCCAATAACTGATATCTGAGGCGATTACCATAGTTCAACTGCCTCGAGTAAGAACTTCAAGAGCATCCGCCTCGGATAATAAAGTCATCCGAGGCGGTTGTTCTGTTGCAACCGCCTTGAATATATATCGGAGGCGGAGGGCTAAATACAACCGCCTCAGATCGCCCGATCTGAGGCGGCTGTATTTAGCCCTTTTGTTATCCGAGGCGGTTGTTCTGTTGCAACCACCTTGAATATATATCGGAGGCGGAGGGCTAAATACAACCGCCTCAGATCGCCCGATCAGCCCTCCGCCTCCGATATATATTCAAGGCGGTTGCAACAGAAATACAACCGCCTCAGATCGCCCGATCTGAGGCGGTTGTATTTAGCCCTCTGCCTCCGATATATATTCAAGGCGGTTGCAACAGAACAACTGCCTCGGATGACTTTGTTATCCGAGGCGGATGCTCTTGGGCGATCTGAGGCGGTTGTATTTAGCCCTCCACCTCCGATATATATTCAAGGCGGTTGCAACAGAACAACCGCCTCGGATGACTTTGTTATCCGAGGCAGATGCTCTTGAAGTTCTTACTCGAGGCAGTTGAACTATGGTATTTGGATGTGTTCAAAACCTAAAATTTCATAATCCTACCAACTCCGAAATTTTAAAACCTAAAATTTTAGTATCCCATGGGGTATATAATTCATCACCTCACTTAGATCTGGATCCAAAATTTCTTCTTCTCCCTTCCACCCTTCTCCTCCTCTCATTCTTCCCATCCAAATCCACCGCAAGGATCATCTTCTCTTCATGTCACCATCCTCGTAGAAACATGGCAGAGGCTACACGAGAATTTTGCTCGTGTTCGAGGTAAGGAAGGTCCTCTCAAGTCAAGATTTGTGTCTTTTTCGGCTCGTTTTCGAAGGATTCCTATTAGCTTAAATTTTTTATATTTTAAATTTTTCTCGTATTTTTTCTAGCAGCTCTACTACTTCATAGTTCGGAATCCACAAAAATTATTGTATTTGGGGTTCAGGAAGAAGTTCAACGGAGGGCCAGAAGAGGCATTTTTTTGTTCGGAGGGGCAAAAGTCTATCTTAGAGGACGAATTTGAAGGTCAAAAGATGTACAGGTCTGAAGACTAGTAGATATTTTAGATGCGCCTCGCCGATAGCTTCATTTTGAGTGGTCATGGAGCAAAGCGGACATCATATGAAAAAGTTGCAGTCGTTTTAAGTGAATCTATTATCACTGCCGGGTAGGCACTACCAAGTAGGGTTTTTTTTCTAGATAATATCCATTATCCGAGGCGGTTGTCTCATGGCAATCGTCTCGGATATCAATTATCCGAAGCAGTTGCATAATTGCATATTCGCAACCACTATCTGGAGATGAAAGTAATAACCATCTTGGATGATCTATTTCAACCGTCTTAGACGATTTTTTCTGCACTAATGAGAGATCATGGAGAGGAGGCAATGTATGAGCCTGCTCAGACACGATGTGGGCCAAGGGTGAGATGGCTGTATCGTTTTCCCATTACACCAGATTTCTGGTGGAATCTAATTTGTTTTGGGCCGAGATCTGATACCAGGTTATGGTACGCACAGAGCAACCAAAGCAAACAAGATTTAACCCCTCTGTTATCACTGTTATCAAATTACGTTACCAAACCATATATGAACCAACACCTTCTTACTTTTAATAGCAGGAGGGCTAATGCCAATCAGTTCTGGTACCACGAGGTGCTAGTTTAAGCACTTCATTCGTACGTAGGTGAAGGATGATGCTACTCTTGAAGACTACGACCGTCGTATATGCCCTACGCGATCTTGCTGCTTGTCCTTACATAGCTTGGATCCCATATTTGTCTGGCGTGGAACAACACGTCTCACTGCGGGCTAGACATGGCACAGCTTGCAACAGAGGAGTATGTTCATCAATGTGAAACCTAAAAGTCTGTGGTACCAATCCACTCAAACTGCTCAAATTTCCTAGATTTCCGTCTAAATATTAAAAACGTAGAAGTATTTTAGACAAGTTATGGTGTAAATTAACACCACCGCAGATGTGTAGAATCGCCACTACGAATGGTGAGCACGAAGAAGATGAAGTTTTTCTTGGGCTGAGTTTTGTTTGGTGAACTTTTTGTACGCACAATTTATGATATTATGAAATAAAGAGTGGTTGCCCACTAATAAGCCAATATATGTTGATACGTGATAAAGCGCACAAGAAGTTCAAACAAAGCAATACTCTACGACATGTGGGCACCGTCCATCATTAAGACCGTACGACAATGTAATGGTTCCAGTATTGGACACGATTATTGAAGCGGATCGCGAGTCCGACAGCTGTGAGAGACGTACGAGATGGCGGCTAATTATGTCCACCACGTCATCACACACGAGATCGATGCTTACGCAGTGTTACGCATACGCATGCAGCGGATAAGGCTTCGTCAACGATTGACGAAATGATGCTTATGCATGTTTATATATCCCTCTTGCTTGAAATACTTGGGCAGCACGTTTTGCGGGGCCCACGCATGCAGGGCAGGATATGCTAGCGCCACGACCTAATCTGCACGGGAGCATATACCGCATGTAGTTTTACTTAAGAGTTGCATTACGCAGGGATCCCAAGAGATTCCCTCCCATGCAGGGTTACCTTCCTGGGGAATAATTAATGCCCTTGTTGACCAAACAAACAAACAAAAGCTAGTGTTTGGTGCGAAATATACAAACAAAAGGGTAGTATCATATGCCCATGGGTCGATCTTGCCGGCGCCGAGATCGACCGAGAGAAGTTTTGGCTGGACGGCGGCGGGCGCTGACCACGGCCGGCAACTCGGCGGCTATGCATGGAACATGATGCACAAGTCTGATAGGATAATTTCTGCGGGCGCTGTTTGATTTAGGGTTAAGTTAACTATATTAGTTAATTTTAATCTAGATAGGTTAGTTTAACTCTAATTTTATGCTGGGTTGCTAATCTAATTAACATAAATTATTATTTGGTTAGATTAGGAGGTTAGCAGTACAGAAAAAGAATTTAAGAGACTTGATTGTACTGGGTTAAGTTATTCCACTTTTTTGATAGGTTAGTTTAATCCTGAGTTAGAGGAATTAATGGATTTTGACCGAATTAACTTAACACCATCTAACAAAAATGTTTGACGGGTTAAGTCTCTAATCCACCTCTTAATCCTGAACCAAACAAGATCTTAGTATTGTGCAGATCAGGTGAGGTTAATCCACGTTGTAACCCAGCTCAATAGTGAGAGCCTAATCACAAAACCTATATGAAGGATATGGCCCACGAGATTAATCTTTTTTTCTGAAGCATTTTGGATGTCTGTGAATTTACAAAGAAGACGCAAGCTAAGTAGTGAATATATGTGATCTCCTACAAATATGATACCAATATAACTAAATAGTTCTGTGTAAGTGCAGCATTATATATCTATGATTTTTCTGAAAAATAAAAACCCTAACCATAAGCTTACATGAACTTATGTTTATATAATTTCCCACCCACGAAAGTAGAGACAATATCTTCCGTACAATATAACTTGTTCAGTCTCTTTTTATTTATATCTTTCAAACAAAACACAGTGATGAAGATATGATCCCATGGATACACCTGCTATCACCTCTATTTCCACTACTTCAACTACATCCGTTGTTGAAGCTATAAAGAACAAAAGGAGATTCATCAAGATCTTCAAGAACAAGCGGGGAGTGAAGTTCAAACTCTCAGAAGGAGGAGGAAATGAAGCTCACATGACCTTTACCATGTACCGCATGAATTCGTGCTGTATAAGGACCCACATCACATTTGATCCAAAGAGAGTTAGAGATCAAGTCCCACAAGTTCTGGACTATGATTCAGATTGCTGAGATAGTTCTGATTTCAAATGTCTATATCTCGGACATACGAACTCCGATTTGGGTGATCTTGAACTCTTTAGAAAGCTTATCTCGTGCTCTTTCCAACCTGTCTAGCCTCATCTCCAAATTCATAACGAGCACGTCGTAATTAACAAAATAGTCTGGGATTGTTTTTCTGCAACAGACCACCTTTGTTCCTTATATACCCCTAGGATGCTTCCTTTTGTTTTGAGTTTTGTTTAGTTAAAAGACTTCTACCTTTGCAACTTCATGTATCTTTGTTTGCGTTCAATGACCAGATCAAGACCGCTTTTTGGAACCCCAATCTATCTTGTTTTTATCCATACTTGCAATTTCAAATTGTTTTATCTTAATTCTTGCTTGTTTTCAATACTGTTGTTTTCCGGTATGCAAACATGTTTCCTAGACCTCCTCAAGGTACGATTGAATATTTTTTTCTATATAGTCATACTAATTTATTCATTATTTTCTATTGCTAACTTGTTTCATATTTGTAGACAATACTATCTCGTTTATTCTGGTTATCCAAATAGAAAAGGATACATTGCTCCTTACAAAGGCCACATTTATCACTTACCAGACTTTTGTCGTGTATGGACACCAGGGGAAACTATGAGGTGTGCAACCATGCTAACTCCTCCCTTTGTAATGTGATTGAGCGCTTGTCCTCAAAAACAAATGGCACATCTTGAAGGATGTGCGACGTTTCTCGCTTTGTACACAAGCAAAGATTATTTGTGCTTTTATGGCGCTCCACAATTTCATTCATGATAACAAATTACGTGATAAGGAGTTTGACAAATGTGATGCAGATGAAAACTACATTATCGAAAATGTACAAGTAGCAGGCAGTGGAAGAGATAGCACTGCAAGTACACCGGATGAGTTCAACATGAACTCCTTTCGTGAAGAAATTGCGAACTACTTGTTCAGCGCGAGAGGAAGATAGATACTTTGGTGATCTTGTTAGATGCATAAACAAGTAAAATATTTCAAAATAATTACATTATCTATATCTAGTTCCATGTACAATGCATCATATTACATAGTTCATACAAAACGAGTAGCAAGATAAAAAAATAATTAACAAAAAGTAACAAATGATTTGTAACAGAATTAGTCGCTACATATCCTATCACGTGCTCACCACCTAAACTGGGACATAAAGTTCGTGGTAAGCAACTTCTGGCATCCTCCATCAAATGTTCCCTGTGATTCTCTCACTGTATTATAGATCTTGATCGTAACCAATTGATACATAAGTATATAACCTATACAGGGTTAGATAAATTTAAACAACAAGCTATGGTTGAGGAAAAACATGACGAGCATTACAGTACGTGTATCTTCTGTTCAGGTCGATAGGCAGAGTTGTATAGAGCCAGGGACTTACATAGCAAAGACGCAGCGTTTTCTCTCTATTCTTTGGTGTCCAGGAACGTTGCTTCGCCACGTGTCTCTTCTGGGCCCACGGTTCCATCCCTAAAAAACCTGCCCAGATCACCATGATGTTCCAGCTTAACTTTTTCTTAATGGAGCTTACCTTGGTTGCCTATATATATATTCTGGGCGGACGGAAGCGGCCTCTGCTTGAACGCAAAAGTCGCTGTGGGACCTATGGCTTGGCTGACAATATCTTTCTTACAATATAACTTCTTCCGTATCTTTTTGTTTTTATCTTCCATACAATATAACTTGTTCTGTATCTTTTTATTTTTATCTTCCAATATAGCTTTGGTTGAGAGACGTACGAGATGACTTGGAGCTAGCGCCACCACCTAATCGCTGGAGCGTTCTTTTTCTTTTGTTTCAGAAGACGCAAGTACTTTTTTGCATCACGCAGGAGGGATCCCAACGTGACCCAAAAGATTCCATCCCGGGGGTGATGGACTCTTAAAATAAAAGGTAGCATCGGAAACTTAAAATATGCCCATTAGGTGCATCTGCCGGGACGGTGCGCGACAGTGACAGCGAAGATTCCTACGTGGATGGCGCCTTTTGATGGAGAGGGGAATAAACAGCGAAGATTCGGCGAACATTCTTTCACGTGCACGCGCTGAAACTGACATACCGCCGCGAGATCGACAGAGACAAGTTTTGGCTGCTCGGCGGCGGGCGCTGACCACGGCCGGCAAGTCGGCGTCTATGCATGCAACGTGACGCACAATTCAGATTGTATGATTTCTCTAGTGTTGGGCCGCTCAGGTGAGATTTATCCACATTGTTACCCAGCCCAATAGTGAAAGCCCAATCACAAAACCCGTATGAAGGATATGGCCCACGAGATTAATCCATCAATTTTTATTTTTTTTTGAAATGTTTTGGACGTGGATGAATTTACAAAGAAGACGCAAGCTAAATAGTGAATATATGTGATATCCTACAAATACAGATACGAATAGAACTAAATAGTTTGGCGTAGCTTTGCTAAAAGTGCATATAAAATGGACCATTATATATCTATGATTTTTCTGAAGTACAAAAACCCTAAACAAGAGCTTATATGAACTTATGTTCATATAATTTCCCACCAACAAAGTAGACAATATCTTCCATACAATATAATTTGTTCTGTATCTTTTTATTTTATCTTTCAAATAAAACACAGGGTAAAATAGGTCACCCATCAACACCAAACTAACCCATCACTGACCCCAAAATCAAAATATTACGAACACTACAAATTAAAGCTCCAAACAATAGTAAAATGGAATAAAAATTACGTTAACGCTCTGCAGAACATCAAAAGACCAGGGGTCACCCGGTCTACATTGAACTTAAACAAACTTACAGGCTTAAACTTGCCATAGTTCTTTCAGTAGTAAGCTGGCAGGTTGGGTTCTTGCAATATGACACCCTCACGGTTCAGCATCAGGAGAACGTCCCACATGCTTGGGCGCTCTTCAGGGTGCTGCTGAACGCACAACAGTGCTATCTGAACCCATTTCTCTATGCAGTTCGAGGAACATCGTGCAGGGATGGATCAATGAACTCCATCAGCCTCTCCGCTCTACACAATCCCCATGCCTGCGTTAAAATACTCTCAAAATGATTAGTGACGAACTTTGAATACTGTAACTGATTAGTGACATATTGTGATTGCTATAAAGGAGCAGAGCAGTGCTCTAAGATGTTCACTTACCCACTTATTTAGAGGTCCCTAGCCGCGTGATTCGACTGATTGTGCTATCAGAGGTGGAGGGAATTTCTTCCCGCTAATGATCTGAAGAAGCGTAGCGCCAAAGCTATACACATCAGACTTTAGGGAGAAACATCCTAGCTCCTCCATTATATTCCAGGGCGATAAACCCACTGAAAGGTGAAAACAAAATGTTTGGAGCATAGCAAGGCAGATGAAAATAGCATCATGCAATGTAAAACAAGATCTTACCGTGAGCCTGTTACAACAGCAGTGCAGTCTACATCCGCACCTGGCTTTAGTGTTCTGGATATTCCAAAGTCGCAAATCTTAGGGTTCAGGTCAGCATCCAGGAGTATGTTTCCTGGTTTTAAATCACCATGGATAATATGTTGCTCACATAACTTGTGTAAGTATAGAGCTCCCTGAGCTACCCCTTCAACTATCCTAGAGCGCTGAGGCCAGCTCAGTGGTGCATCTATTGCGCTTTTGCCTGTTAAGCAGAGAACATGTGCATAAGTAATGTATAACAGGAGAATTTGGTTTTGGAACTCAGTAGATAAAGCTAGTCGGAACATACCGTATATGAAGGAATCCAAGCTTCTGTTTGGCATATATTCGAAGACCAAGATCCTTTCATGCTTTTGGATGTAATACCTCAGCCTGGACGCACGAGCCGAGCTTTTGGGCTCGGCCCGAGCTTTGGCAGGCTCGACCCGGATCAGGCTCGGCCCGTCACAAAAAAAGCCCGAGCTGAGTTACCATTTTGGGCTCGATTGCACCTCGGGCCGAGCCCTGGCTCGGCCCGAGCCAGCTCGGCGAGCTCATTAGGCTCGAAGCCCATTAGCCCATTTGCCCATTTGCCGAGTTTTTCACTGTATTGCATCGTCGTTGCGCGCCTGCGCCGCATTAGCCCATTAGGTTTGCCCTCCGCCACACGCCCGCAGGCGGCCGCAGCCCCGCACGCCCGTAGGCGGCCGCAGCCTCGCACCGCTGCACGCCCGCATCCCGCTCCTCGCCCCTCCTGGACCGGTCATCGGCGCCGCCCGGCGTCACTCGTCAGTGATGGAGAAGGAGCGGTCATTGAACTCGATTATGCGGGAGAAGCCGGCAACGAAGAAGCCGAGGTCCGATGCTGGTGCACCTCCCAGATGCGGCGCGGCGCGGTCGAAGGCCAATCCCGGGATCGTCCTCCTCAACACGCAGGCGGCGCACGGACGACCTGCTCCCCCTCGCCCTCTCCCTGACCGCAAAGGAGTCGGGGCGCATGCGGCGGCGGCCGTGGCCGACCGGGAAGTTCTTCCTGGGTGCGCACGCGACGTGCGGGCGAACGCGCGCGACGTGGACGAGGGCTGTGACATCCTGGTTGATAGGATTGATAGACTACTCATATCAACAAGGTGCACTTTCTTTTCCGGAAGTTCATCTCCAAAGAATCTCTGGGTTAAGCGTGCTTGGCTTGGAGCAATTTGGGGATGGGTGACCGACCGGGAAGTTCTTCCCGGGTGCGCGAGCGAACGCGCGGACGAGGGCGATGTCGATGACGAGACTCTAGTGTCGCCGAGGGCAGGCCCGGAAGCATGCGGGCGTACGTGGGCGAACGCGCGCGACACGCGGGCGACGTGTGGGCGAACGCGCGCGACGCACGGACGAGGGCGATGTCGATGACGAGCCTCTAGTGCTGCCGAGGGTGGGCGCGGAAGCATGCGGGCGTACGCGGTCGACGTGCGGGCGAACGTGCGCGACGCACGGACGATGGCGGAGTTGATGACGAGCCTCTAGCGTCATCGAGGACGGGCGCTGAGGACGCCAAGCCCAAGAGCATGGATGAGGGCGACGTCGATGACGAGCCCCTTGTGTCGCCGAGGGCGGGTATGGAGGACGCCAAGTCCCAGAGTGCAGAGCGAGGACGACGTCGATGACGAGCCCCTAATGTCGGCAGTGCCTGTGGAGAGGTCGCGTGCGTCGCGGTTGCCGACGTCGTTCTGGAGTTTCTCCTCGACATCATCCTAGTTGACATGACTTCTTGCACATGTCCCCACGAACGGCGCCAATTGTCGTAGATACAAGTCTAGACAGTAAACTTGTGGCACCCCCGGTCGGTTACGATGATCTCCGGGCGTGCTTGGGGACAACGAGCGCGAGCGCGAACGCACGAGACAGTCGTCGACGTAAATCAGTGTTGTATTAGAGCGTGGAATTGAGCTTAGAAAATGAGAGAGACCCCCTTCTCTACCCCCATCGGGGGTATTTATAGGGTTTGAGAATGGGAAATGAGAGATTACAATTTTGCCCTCACATGAGAGAGAATTTACAAGGGTATTATGGTCATTTCCCCAATCCTAGGGGATCTTTATGGAATATTCTCAGACATCTTCGGAGGAATCTTTAGTCGGACCGCAGTGATCCCTGACGGCGTCGGGGTTGTGCCGAACGGGGCAGAACGTAGCATCGGGGTTGTTCTTGACGGCGTCGTCGGGGTTATGCCGGACGAGGCAGAACATAGCGTCGGCGTTGTTCTTGACGGTGTCGTCGGGGTTATGCCGGACGAGGCAGAACGTAGCGTCGGGGTTGT
Organism: Stipa capillata; assembly: GCA_019208055.1. Lineage (NCBI taxonomy): Eukaryota > Viridiplantae > Streptophyta > Magnoliopsida > Poales > Poaceae > Stipa > Stipa capillata. The sequence goes on along the minus strand of JAGXJF010005848.1, from coordinate 17,496 downwards.
TCTTGACGGCGTCGTTGGGGTTATGCCGGACGAGGCAGAACGTAGCGTCAGGGTTGTTCGTGACAGTATCGTCGGGGATTGTTCTTGACGGCGTCGTCGGGGTTATGCCGGACGAGGCAGAATGTAGCGTCGGGGTTGTTCGTGACGGCGTCGTCGGGGTTATGCGGACGAGGCAGAACGTGGCGTCAGGGTCGCTCCTGACAGCGTTGGGGTTATGCCGGATGGCGTCGGGATTCGCCGAATCCCGGCCGTTGTCCTGACGGCGCCGGGATTGAATCTCAGCGCTTTGACGGCATCAGTATTCACCTTGGACAGCGTCGGGATACACCTTGGACGGCGCCGGGATTCGCCGAATCTCGTCCATTGTTCTAACGGCGCCGGGATTCACCCTGGACGGCGCCGGGATTCACCCTGACGGTGCCGGGGTTGTTCTTGACTGCGGAGGAAAATGTCGATTCGGGGTTGCGCGGGAAACCCTCCTCCAACACCTACATTGTGACAAATTGTTCAAAATTTTAAGGTTTGGGGTATAATATTTGTTCAAATTCACAAACTTTCTAGAACATTTGAACATCATTAAATCCTAACCAACTGTGGCACTGTTCAATCTAACATCATTATCCAACAACTTAAACAATTTCTACAAGAATCATGTGATCAACCATTCAATCTAACTGTCCTAAAAAAACCATTCAATCTAACCAAACGTGGCACTGTTCTTCACGAGGCAACAACTTACTGGAATTTGGAGCAATCCCACCTGTTTCTCGATATCGCGGTGCCGTCACAGCCGTCTCCTTGATCTCCGGTGTTGTTCATCGCTGTCCAGTTGCTAAGCGCACTTGAGCCCCGCCACTAAACAATGCTGCTTCGTCGCCTCCTCTCTCAATGGTGTCGATGGAAACGATAGGGACCACAGACCTCGAGCTCGTCCCCACCACCGCCGCTGCTGAGGCGATCTCTGCCTCCTCCGCGAGGCGGCGGTGCCCGGCGATAGCGGCAAGGATGGCGGGCACTAGGATCTAGCCGGGGCGAGGCAACGGAGCTCGAATCAATCTACGAGGATAGAGGTGGGGCGTTGGTGGAGGGATAGAGGGTGGGCGTTCTGTTCAAGTGTGACGGTGGCGATAAAGGGTGAGGAGAGCTAGCTAGGGTTTGGGAAGCAGTGCAGTTGGGCTAAATGGACCAGTTAGGGGTAGTTTAGAGGTAAAGTGGGCTAAATGGCCGGTCTGGATCACATACGATTGTTTTTAAAACCGCCTATGAAGATACATTGTGGACTTTTTTTTAAAAAAAGACCACCTGCGATGAGTAGGTTATTACAGGCGGTTTTTCTAAAAATCGTCTGTGATATCGGTTTTGTAAAACTCGTCTATGAATAGTTTATCACAGACGGTTTTTAGTGAGGCATCTATGATTAGAGGTCTTATATGACTCTTTCTATAGTAATGGCCTGCTACTTTTATAAGATGAAGCTGCACAAAGACAAACGTCTAAATTGAATGTATTGTAGCTGGACATGCGGCTTCCTTGACTGTGTTGGTTGCTTAATTACGAATGTGAAGAAGTAGAATTTTTGTTGTAAGAGGGGCTCTTTAAACCAGAATAAGATGTAAGTGTAAAAGTCGAAAAATAACTTGCCATCGTTCGAAGAACTAGCATGCTAACCTGCACAAATTGCGTGGCTAGGCTTTATAATTTGGATTTTCAATATTTTGATGGTAATCTTACTTGAAATCATGGAGAGAACATTTCAATTAGTTCTACTATACCTCAATTTATTTGTTTGTCGGAAATTAATGATGATATATTTTTCATTTAAATCTGTGTCTACTTCGGTGATAATACATTTGTTGACTTTTTTATACAAAGGTTTATCATATATCCTATTATTTTGGTAATATTTAAATTCCGTTTATTCCTTTTTTTTCGACTGTGTAAAATTATTTGGTGTGGATTAATGATACATTTGTCGTGACACTACCTCAAAATACACTTCCAGTGACGGGCCTAAAACCCTCAACAGTGACAAGCTTTGAGCCCGTCACTAAGCACACGTCAGTGATGCAAAAAAATACCAGTGACGGGCCCATCAGACCCGTCACTGGTAATGATTTAGGAACCCTAAAAAAAGCAGGCCGGGCCCGTAGGCCCAGCCCGCTCAACCCGTCGACAACGACGCTGGCAACCGAGCGCCCGGTACCCGCCGCCCGCCGTCGTAGCACGTCCGAGCATGTTGAGGAAGGTCCGCGTCGTAGCCATCGCCGTGGGCACCGGACGCCGCCGCTGGTCACCGGACGCCGCCTGTGAGCAGGACTGCGCGTCCTCGGCATCGCCGTCTCCAACCGAGCCTGCTGGGGCGTCGCAAGGGGATTGGAGGAGCTGGTCGAGGGTGGCACGGAGGCCGGCGGCGACGGCCTCGTGGCTCTTAGCGACGCCCATCCACGCCTGCCCCTCCGCGAACATCTGCCGGAGCCTCTCCTCCAGCTCCGCGTTGCGGCAGCGCGCGAGCTCCAGCGCAGCCTCCGCGGCCCGCAGCCGCGCCGCCGCAGCACGTTCCGCAGCAGCCACCAGCGCTTGGTCGTGCCATTGCCGCGCCTCCTCCAGCCCCACGCGCATCCGCTCTGACTGCACAACATCCATCAAAACAACCGAGAATCAAAACACCACTCACCGAAACCAAGAACTCGATTCCAATCGGCAAACAGGGGGTTCGCTGGATCCGGTGAGATGGGAGAGAGTGGGAGGAGAGCAAGGAGATGGGCGCGGCGGTGGCTGGATCCGGTGAGATGGGATCCGGCGGTGGCTCGGGAGAGAGTGGGAGGAGAGGGAGGAGATGGGCGCGGCGGTGGCTGGATCCGGTTAGATGGGATCCGGCGGTGGCTCGGGAGAGAGTGGGAGGAGAGGGAGGAGATGGGCGCGGCGGCGGCTGGATCCGGCGAGATGGGATCCGGCGGTGGCTCGGTGTTGAGAGAGAGAGGAGGTCGCGTGAGAAGTGAGGAGGCGAGAGAGGAGGCGAGGGAAGGAGTTGGTCGGGCCGGCGGCTGGGAGGGGATATGATTAGGTTAGGGTTTAGGGGTGGGAGAGGGATTTTATATGGGATAGTGATAGATGGGTTTTGGGCCACTATTTTGGGCCTTAAATACCAGTGATGGGCAAGTTACAGGAGCTCGTCAGTGGAAGTCAGAACTTCACTGACAGGCACAGACTATACGCCCCGTCAGTGGAGGGTCTCTGTCAGTGGTGAGGCCAAAATGCCCCTCTCCTCCTACTTTTACTGACGGGCCCATCCGTGCCGTCAGTAAAAGTCTTTTCTCCCAGCATCGTAGTCAGTTTTACTGACGGGCGTTTCAACGCCCGTCAGTGGTATTTCTCATCAGTGACGGGCTACCTCTTGCCCGTCAGTGATGATAATGCAGCAGAAGTGTTTTTTGAGGTAGTGTGAGGCTTTCTTCAAATTATTTAAGATAATCCTTTTTGCCATGGACTATATAGTTGCACCGAAAAAAGTGTTTTGGATAATTAATCATATATGAAGCATGTTGCCGCGTTGATCGGCATGTTTAAGGCGTACAACTTATTAGGTATCAGAGGCACGACGGACACAAGCGTGATTGTTTCAAACTCTTAACATGCGAGTACCAGGCATGGAAGTGACGATATACGGAGGAGTTTCCGGACCGTCTTGAACTCCAGATGTCGTGTCCTATTTTCATTATCTCATCTCTAACAGATACTTACCATTATAATCGTAGGCGGGTCACTCGATGAACGTCTAAGATCTATTCTCTTTTCTTAATTAATAACGTGAAAATTTCTCTTTTCTATTAGCGTGAGAATTTTCTCTCAAAATGAAAAAGATATCTTAAATTTCACTCGTTGTTTATAGATATATAGATTTCTCGCATAGTTATTTTTCTCTCTCACAAGGACCGTTATGATAGGCATGGTCGCACGACAAATATTTCTCAAAAATAAATAATATTTAAGTACAACGAAGGAAGAGTATGAGATATTTTCTTGTTTGCGATGACTTACAGGAAAGATAGGAAGGAATGATCAAGTCAACACATCACACACACACAAACAGGGCTTTGCTTGGGGAAGATTAATTACTGGCTACTGGCTGGTGGCATGCACTGCATATACCTGATGCAGGAGGGGTAGCCTGCTGTTTTTCTTCGTCATTCTCACCAGCACTACTCGGGTCATTGCACCCGATGAAGTTTCTTTTCGTGGGGAAGATGGTGAACACTAGGCTGGAGAAGACCGCCATCCCCAGCGGCAGGTTCTTGAGCAGCTGCTGGGTGTCGGTGCCGGCTTTTGGGAAGAAGCAGTTCTGAAGCCCCACGTCGCTGAACGCCATGGTGAGGAAGACAACCGCCGAGAGGGCGGCGTGAACAAAGTCCCGCTTCTTCAGGCCTCGCTTATCGAGCAGCGGCTTAATGTCTTTGAACACCTTCTCCTCCTCCTCCTTGGATAAGTTGAAGATGTTGAGACGATGCCTGGTGGCGAGGCCGTAGTACACCTTGCCATCGTGGAGGAGGCTGTCCCGTGAAGGCGAAGAAGATGACGGAGGAGGTGAGGACGACGACCAGCCCCCAGGGTGAGATACCAGTTGGAGGGGTAGCACTTGCCCTGGTTGCTGAAGGACGGGGCAAGTATCTGGTACGCCAGCACCGACCCTGTCGGAAGCAGCTGCGCCAGGTTCGCCGACACCGACAACACCTTTTGGCTCACCGACGTCTTGCCGGGTGCATCAGTCTCGTTCCTGTCGCCGCCATTAACGATGGTCTGTGACATCTCGCGATCAGATTTTTATTGTTTCCTTGTGTGTGACTTGTAGGAGGTGAGAGGCACCATTCGTTTGGGATGGTTACTATTTATATAGGTGAGGAGCTTCATGCATGGTTGTTAATGTGGAAGAGACAGCTAATATAAGCATGCATGCACGGTTCAGCTCTTCTCTTCGAGTGTTTTACCCGTTGTGGTCGAGTACTTCCAATTGCATGTGGAAGATAGGCACAGCCTCATTTTATATTCCCATATGAACTGGTTGTCGTAGGATAACTAGTAATTCGGCACATGCAATGTACATTTAAGATATATATTATATGAACTATGTACTGTCTAAATATCCATCTAAACATGTTGCCTCTGTTGATCATTGGCGTGGGGATTTGTGGAGAGGGAAAAATAGAACACAAGATTAATTAACTCTCCCTTAAGTGAAGATTAACTCTTATTTAACTTTTTCTTAAATATGCAATTATAAGGTAATGAGGTAATTTGCGACGGTCCAACTTAATTCATGAGTTATTGAATTTGATGGTCATAGGTTGAGATCATTTGGATTTCGTCAACTCATACCTTTTATAACAATATAGATATAGATACTCTAATTTATACATTTGATAAACTGGCCAAATAATAAGACATATAGATTAGCAATTAGTTCTATTGTTGCATAATTTTTTGAGGATAAAAAAGATACATATGTGTACGATCCAGCTATTATGTGCACCAGATTACCAACAAGCATCAAATTCAAGACAAACACACATTAACTAATATTTCAAAATGTGCATTACAATTTACATGTCCACATCAAAAATGCACCACCATGAGCATTACAAGTCCAGTTTAAAAGTACATAACACAAAACAAGTCCACGTGAAAAGAGTGTCATAGCGATCGACGAGACAATTGTTCCAACGAGTGACAGTATAGCCACGACAAATGTTTTTGTCAAGCCGATTAAGGGAGGACGTGATAAATCTTGCCACCATATTGTGGTGTTTTGGAGAGGGCACGGGGTTGAGCACCAACTGTCAGAAAAGCTCCGTTGTCCCCATCCGATGTGGGCACCTTGATCTCAATGACATCCTCCAGGGCCTCCGGCTATGCGTGCTTCCTTTCCAATGAAATATTTGGGCCTTCCCTTGTCAGTTTGGCATCTTAAACGCGTGGACTTCCAATACCTTGAAGACAAGGTTGCTGCCAAGCTTGTCCCTTGGGAGGGACGGAACATTACCATCCACCGCACTATTTGGAAAATATGGGCCCCTCCCAAGTGCAAATTGTTTGCGTGGTTAATTGTGCAAAATAGAGTTTGGACGGCGGATCGGCTGCAAAGGAGAGGATGGCCAAATTGCGGCCTTTGCCTGTTGTGTAAGAAGGCGCCGGAGACAGCGGCACACCTAGTGTTCCAATGTCGTTTCACAATCCGGATTTGGGGGTGGATCAAGGATTGGCTTGGCGATTCTTGGGCGACAGATAACTCGGTTAAAGAATGGTAGACAAAACAAATGACTAATGCGAACCACCAAAGAAAGGCTTTGGGCACCCTCACCATGCTCGTCACTTGGACCATCTGGAACGAAAGAAATGCGAGGGTCTTCCGGGGCAAGTCCACCATGCCAACTATCATCCTTTCTAAGATAAAGGCTGATGCGGCAAATTGGGTTATAGCCGGGGCAAAGCATCTGGGGAACGTAATGCCGGGAGAGTAATCCCTTTTGTAATCTTTTTAGTTTTTAGTTTTTTTTGGTCCTCAGCCTCCCTTTCTCGTTCGGTTGTGTTGGGGGAAGGGTCCCCGCGTTACCCCGAACCGACGGGCTTCCCCCTAAACGAAGTCAAGACCTCCTCCCTGCGTCAACCCATTTCGTCCGACATCAACACACTCCGCGGGCATCGCCGACAACGTCAAGGCCGCGCCCCGTCCCGGCAAACGTCAGGGCCGCGTCCCGTCCCGGCGGACGTCGAGGCCGTGCCCAGTCCCGGTGGACGTCAGGATCGTGCCCCATCCTGGCGGACGTCGAGGCCTTGCCCCGTCCCGGCGGACGTTGAGGCTGTGCCCGGTCCCGGTGGACGTCAGGCCTTGCCCCGTCCCGGCGGACGTCGAGGCCGTGCCCAGTCCCGGTGGACGTCAGGATCGTGCCCCATCCCGGCGGACGTCGAGGCCTTGCCCCGTCCCGGCGGACGTCGAGGCCGTGCCCGGTCCCGGTGGACGTCAGGATCGTGCCCCATCCCGGCGGACGTCGAGGCCTTGCCCCGTCCCGGCGGACGTCGAGGCTTCGCTTCACCCCGTCGCCAAGGACAAACACGTCATCATAGTAGCGAGTATTAGGATATTAAAGTATTAGAGTATTTCAATATTCCGTAAAGATTCATGTAAAAAGACCAAAATGCCCCTGATGGTGTGTTATTGCCCAAGGGTATAATTGTAATCTCGCACACCCCTCTTCCGAACCCTATAAATACCCCCCATGGGGGTGGAGAGAGGGGATCCCACTTTCATTTCCCCCTTTGTGAGCTCTCTATTCTGTGCCCTAATACGACTATTGATTTCCGTTGTCGACCGTCTTGCGCGTATTACTTCTCGCTCGTTTGTCCCTCGCACGCACGGAGGTCGCTGTAGCCGACCGGGGGTGCCACAAATACATTGTCTAGGCCTGTACCTACGACAGTTGGCGCCGTCCGTGGGGCGCGAGCGAAAAGCCATGGCGCCGAAGAGAAAGAGCGCGGAGGACGATCGTCCCCCGCGCACCAAACCCGACGCGTCAAGCCAGGACGAACAACATGGTCGTCACCATGGAGCTTAGCGGCGCCCACGTCAACGACCCGTCGGCCGCTAACCTCCGAGCCGATGACTCATCAGCCGACGTCCGGGCTGCTGGACTCCCCGCGGCCGTGATCAACGTGGCAAACTCTGAAGCACGCATCGAAACGAAGGCCAAAACCCTGGGGCGCGAAGCTAATGAGCTCAGGGAGACGCTGTAATTAAGCCAAATGTTGCGTGACGGCGACACCAGGGGCTTGTCATCGACATCGCCCTCGTCCACGCTCATCCGCCGCGCGCATCTGCTGTGCCGCGCTCGTCCGCCGCATGTGTCCGCCGCGACGAGGTCGTCCGCCACGCGCGTTCGCCGCACGCGTCCGCCGCGATGACGTCGTCCGCCGCGATGACTTCGTCCGCCACGCTCATCCGCCGCGCGCGTCCGCCATGCCGCGCTCGTCCGCCGCGACGGGGCCATCCACCGCGCACGTCCGCCGTGCCGCGGCTCGTCCGCCGCGATGGGGCCATCCACCGCGCGCATCCGCCGCACGCGTCTGCCGCGACGAGGGTCATCCGCCGCGTGCATCCGCCGCGACGCGGTCTTCCGCCGTGCTCATCCGCCGCTCGCGTCTGCCGCGACGCGGTCTTCCGCCGTGCTCATCTGCCGCGTTCGTTCGCTGCACCGCACTCATGTGCCACACGCGTCCGCCGTGCCGCGCTCGTCAGCCGCGACGGGGCCATCCACCACGCGCATCCGCCGCACGCGTCTGCCGCGACGAGGTCATCCGCCGCGTGCATACGCCGCGACGTGGTCTTCCGCCATGCTCATCCGCCGCTCGAGTCTGCCACGACGCGGTCTTCCGCCGTGCTCATCCGCCGCGTTCGTTCGCTGCACCGCACTCATGTGCCACACGCGTCCGCCGTGCCGCGCTCGTCCGCCGCGACGGGGCCATCCACCGCGCGCATCCGCCGCACGCGTCTGCCGCGACGAGGTCATCCGCCGCGATGGGGGCATCCGCCGCGTGCATCCGCCACGACGCGGTCTTCCGCCGTGCTCATCCGCCGCTCACGTCTGCCGCGACGCGGTCTTCCGCCGTGCTCGTCCGCCGCGTTCATTCGCTGCACCGCACTCATGTGGCCACACGCGTCCGCCGTGCCGCGCTCGTCCGCTGCGATGGGGCCATCCACCGCGCGCATCCGCCGCACGCGTCTGCCGCGACGAGGTCATCCGCCGCGATGGGGGCATCCGCCGCGTGCATCCACCGCGACGCGGTCTTCCGCCGTGCTCATCCGCCGCTCGCGTCTGCCGCGACGCGGTCTTCCGCCGTGCTCCTCCGCCGCGTTCGTTCGCTGCACCGCACTCATGTGCCACACGCGTCCGCCCCGTCATGACAAGGTTGTGGCGACGCCCCCATCACGACGGGGTTGCGGCACGACGAGGTTGTGGCACGACGAGGTCGCGTCACGAACGTCAAGACCAACACGTCATCGTAGCAGCGTGTGCTAGAATACTAGAGTGTTAGATTATCCCCCGAGATTTCTTGTAAAAGACCAAAGTACCCCTCTTAGCGTGTTGTAACCCGAGGGGTAGAGTTGTAATTTTCCATCCCCACTCTCATTCTCTATAAATAGGACCCCAAGGGTAGAGAGGAGGGGAGAGAATTTCTTACATGTAAACCAGAATCCCTGATATAAATACGAGAGTTTTCACTTCGCCCCAACACGAGGGTTTCTACTTTCCCTCGAATACCGCTCCCGCGCGCTTCTCCTCGACAGACACTACACTTGCTCGTACTCCCCTGGTACTCCCGGAAGTCGACGTAACCGATCGGGGGTGCCTAAAGTACACTGCCTAGTCCCGTAGCTATGACAGAGTGTCATCGGCCAATCAGATTCCTATAAACGACATACAGAAGTGGTACGTTCAACAAACTGTGCGAAATTCAGAAAGAGGCACATAAAGAAATAATGTATGGACTTGTTCAGGTTTTCAGCCTTGCAGTTCTGAAAAGCCTACGAGTACCATAAACCCACAAGATTTTTATCTCAACTTCTTTCTCTGTTGTGTAAACAAGTGTATTATCGATTCCCTGGTTGTTCTGAACCCAGCCATGCACTGGATTCCCAAACTTGCATTCTACCCAGTTGTACAGAAAAAGTATGTCATTTTTATCAAATTTCCACAGGTACTTCGAAAATCAAGACTAAATACATACAGCAACAAAATTACTTTACTATCCCACTCACTTTTTGTTTTTGCTTCTGCTGACTTTGAGATTTGTTTAACTTGTGCAAGCAACAAGATTACCTCACTATTCGATCGAGATTGGAACGGCCTGAGCAGAGGGTGTTGCAGGGAAACGGTTTTTTCGGACCGATTAATTACCTACAAATCAAGAACTTAATTTCAGACGCGTGTCACGTCATGCGCGTATTGATCTAGGAGTACTCGACAGCTCCGGACATTCAATAACTGGAAGCTGCTGTGCCCAAAATCAAGTTCACAAGAGATGGATCATTGCACCGGAAGACTGGAGCTCAGATGCTGGAGAGGCCTTTGCTCACATGGTGACAGAAGGAACGAAAGCTACCGTGATGGATTCCCATGCGCTGGATAAAAACCTGAAAGTTGGTTGGGGAAGTTGCGATTGCTTGATCCGGGGTCCGTGAAAGTCAGTGTTATGCTCGCTGTATGAGATTAGTTCTGTTAGGACGGAGCATTGTCAATTATGGGTTGTAATGTGCTCTCACTGCTACAAACAGTGCGTAACTGAACTGTGTTGTTTCATTTTCAGTAATGTAAATGGAGCAGGGGCTGGGCCCTTTTCCTCTAAAAAGGAAGTCTTCCACCAGTTTTTGGCCTACCGCGCGAGTTTGCAGGACATGAACGCATGCCACCATAAAGGCAGTATCACTGACTCTGAGTACTGGATGCTCCTTCGAGGCTTGAAGGCAACAAGCACAGAAGCACGTAGCTCATCTTGCCAAGTTGTGCAAAAAACAAAGTAGATGGGCCGAGCCACTCAAGAGTACTCTCCAGAAGCCCCAACAGCTCGGCCCAAGATCAGAGAATAGAAACAGTACATTTTTTGTGTCACGAAACCTATAAACATCTTTGCTCTCTTCCTCCATACAGGGGATATTCCCAGTTTCCACTGTCTCAGATAATAGAACAGAAGCACCCCAAGTCTTTGACATCCTCGCCTTTGTTGTTTGATAAAAAATTATAAAGTTCAATCTTGGAATTCCTGAACGCCCCTTGTATAAAAATCATCGGAGGGAGTACATATCATCGATCGTGGTTCAATAATGGCCTTGTAATATATGTAGCTGAGACACCTGGGCCTAGTGACACTACCTGGATTCATAACATTACTGACACACGACTCAATCATCGCATGCATATTTAATTAAGCCGATATGTTAATATATACACACAATATCTTTAAGAACAAATACTATATATTACTGATCTTGGAGATGAGCCCGGCCACATCCACCCCGACCAGCTGCGCCACCGTCGCCGCCTGTCCAAGTCCGGCCAACACCGCCATGGTAGTAGCCTAGTGATTAACCTCTACTGCTTTCCTGTAGACGAGATCGCGCGGGACTCGATCGAAAGCGTGCGCTTAGCAAGAAGAAAGAAGAGTCGGTCAGTAGAAAGAAGAGTCGATCAGTAGGGTAATTGAAGGACGTATAGGAGGCTGAGCTAGCTAGAAGAAGAAAGCTCCAGCTAGTTACTCTAATCAAGAAACCAGCTGCTACAGTTTGCTCGAAGAGATAAATAAACACGGCAAAAACAAGCTTCGGTTGAAAAAAAATAAGATGAACAAAAGAGTAGAGAGAAAGCATTACACAGTAAGTGGAGGGGCGGATGAGCCTTATATAGAGCCTGGATTTGATCATGCAGCGACGTTAGCGTTTCTCTCTATACTTTGGTGTCCCGAAGTTGCTTCGCCATGTGTTTCTTCTGGAATCAGCGACGTTAGCGTTTTCTCTCTATACTTTGGTGTCCCGAAGTTGCTTCGCCATGTGTTTCTTCTGGAATCAGCGACGTTAGCGTTTTCTCTCTATACTTTGGTGTCCCGAAGTTGCTTCGCCACGTGTTTCTTCTGGCGCAGGTTCAGTTATATACTAGCTCCATCAAAAAATATAGAGCGTAATTTAATTGGTTAAGATAAAATTTTAATCACTAATTATTTTATTAATTTATGATTTATATGATAAAATATTATAATCATAAAAAATATATTTTTAAATACAAATTTAATGATATCAATTTGATATTACATAAATTATATATTAGTAGAGTAATCAATTAAGAGATGTCTTATATTTCTGGACTGAGAGTAGTGTAAAGGTTGCCTCGCTTCAACCGCTAAAGTCGCTGTGGACCTGATCGGGTGGTGGCCGCTAGTTTATGTAACGTTTCTCCACGGCGGTTCAGTATTCTGGGGGAATGCCAGTGGCCTCTCCAACGCTTCGGTGACACCACCCTGTTCCGGACAGCTCACTGCTGTGAGAGACGTACGAGGTAGCTAATAATGTGACGCGTGGAAACACAGAACCTAGGCATGCAGCGGATAAGGCTTCGTCAACGATTGACGAATTAATGCTTATGCATATATGTTTATCCCTCTTGCTTTAAATACTCGGACAGCACGTTTTGCTGGGCCCAAAATCCAGCCGACCACGCATGCAGGGAGCGTTTTTTGTCACCTAGTGTCACAGCTGCAAAAAGGCATTATAGACGGTTTAAAACTTAGTTTTCCGAACCATCTCTATGGAAAGATCTATGATGATTTCCATCGTCCTGTCTATAATGACACAAGTATGACAGACGGTTAAAAATAATAAACCGTACGTGACAATATAATCATCACAGACGATCACATGAATTATCCCTAATAGATTCTAGGTATACTTCTCCTTAGAGTTGCATCCACAGATGGATGCCATGTGGCAAAAAAATTCGCTCACGGAGTGACCATCCTTGAAAATAATGCCCTAATTGTGCCCCACAAACAAACAAAAGGGCTAGTGTCGGGAACTTAGAATATGCCCACCGACTACGGATCGAGGTGCACCGTTGGACGCGGTGGTAGGGCCATGCCAGGGACGGTGGGCCACACTGACATCCTACGTGCATGGTACCTTTTACAGGAGGGGTGAAAAAACAGGGAAGGTTCCACAAAACGTTCTCTTTTTTGAAACATTTTGGATGTGGGGTGAATTTACAAAGAAGACGCAAGCTAAATAGTGAATATATGTGATCTCCTATAAATACAGATACGAATAGAACTAAATAGTTCGCTAATTGCATATAAAATGGAGCATTATATATCTACTATGATTTTTCTGAAGTACAAAAACCCTAAACATGAGCTTATATGAACTTATGTTCATATAATTTCCCATCAACGAAGTAAACAATATCTTCCATGCAATATAACTTTTCTGTATCTTTTTACTTTTATCTTTCAAATAAACGCAAGGTAAAATAGGTTACCCATCTTTGAGCTCCCTGTACAAAAACCTCTTCTTTTTTTATCTAAATGAAACGGCGGAACAACTGCTTTTCCTCAGGCTACCCATCAAACACCAAACTAACCCACCACTGACCCCAAAATCAGAATATACAGGCACTATAAATTAAAGCTCCAAACAATAGTAAAATGGACTCTGAATTATGTTTCCGCCCTGAACAACATCACAAGACCGGGGCTCACCCGGTCTAGATTGAACTTAAACAAACTTACAGGCTTCAACTTGCCATATATCTTTCAGTAGTAAGCTGTCAGGTTGGGGTTCTAGCAATATGACACCCTCGCGGTTCAGCATCAGAAAAACGTCCCACATGCTTGGGCGCTCTTCATGGTGCTGCTGAACGCGCAATAGTGCTATCTAAACCCATTTCTGTACCTTCGCAGTTCGAGGATGATGGTGCAGCGATGGATCAATGAACTCCATCAGTCTCCTTTCTCGCCACAACCTCCACGCCTGCCGAAAAATGCTCTCGAACTGATTAGTGATGAACTCTGAATTTTGTCTGGCGACGTGTGTACCAGATACCTCAAGCTCCCCATGATGCTCCGATAGTGGGTGGCGTCGACCGGTGGATTCTTGCTAGTCTTACTGAGCTTGAGACGAGGCTCCATGGGTACGTGGAGTGCGTTGCATGCACCCATGCCGGCCTTCTCTAGTACATTGGCCGCGTATGCTGCCTGGCTCAGGGTGATCCGGTGGTCTGACGCACCTCGATCCCGAGGTAGTAGTTGAGAAGCCCCAGGTCACTCATCTTGAACGAGGCCTTCATCGCACCTTTGAAGTTGCGATCTCAGCTGCGTCCGCGCCCGTGACGATGAGGTCATCGACGTAGACTCCGAGGAGCAGCTGGGTGCCGCCATTGCTACGAGTGTAGACGGTATGTTCTGACACGGCGCACATCTAGAAGCCAAGCGACAGCAGCGTGTCGTCGAGCTTGGCATTCCAGGCGCGAGGTGCTTGCTGGAGCCCATAGAGCGCCTTGTGCAGGTGGAACACCTTCTGTTCATGGCCGGTGTTGACGAACTCCGGAGGCTGAGCGATGTATACCTCCTCCAGATCACCGTTAAGAAATGCAGGCTTGACATCAAGATGAGCACCTCCCAACCTGTGTGTGCTGCAATCGCCAGGAGTAGGCGGACAGAGTCCAGACGCACCACTGGGGCGAATACCTCATCGAAGTAGATCCCGGCACACTGGACGTAGCCCTTTGCAACCAACCGGGTTTCACCACTTCACCATCTGAGTTCTTCAGCTTGAAAACCCAGTGGCCCAGCTTGCCACAATAGCGGGACTTGTCAAATATTTCGTCGGAATAATACCCAAATGGAGTCTAATTTTGAAGATCTCGTTACGAGCAACGTATTTTTCTTGCTAATTTGTTGACCAAAACATGGATAATTAAAACCTTAACTAGCAAATATATGGTAAGGTTGGTCTAATTGTGTCACCTAGAGTCTTCTCAATTATAGTTAATCTTTTGCCCTTCTGGAGTGTTAGCAAGACAAGATAGAGACCCCTTGACAAGCAAAATACTAATTTGTAACAGATCGCTCACGGGGTAGATTTGTGGGGCCCACATGTCCTATACCTCTCTAATAACTGCGCGAGCAAGCATTCTCAAGAAGTTGTTTTCCCTACTCACCCACAAGGCGATGAGCACTCTCCACCTCCCAAGCTCACCTCCCATCTCATCACCCTTCTTCCCGTCGTCGACATCCACGATGCTCCACCGCCCTCCCTTCCCCTTCCCCTACTTCTCCGCCACTGGGAGCTGCCATGCTCTGCCACCCTTCCTCCCCTACCCTTCAGCGATTTTGGAACCCTATTTTCACTTCACTTTGCAAGTAATATATCAAAATTATATCTATCTATTATCACTTCACTTTGCAATTAATATATCACTTCAAAATTATCACTTCACGTTGCAAGTAATATATCAATTATATCTATCTATATACAAAAAATGCAATACAATGGAAAAAAATAGAGAGGCTAGAAATTTTTATAAAAAAGAAAAATATTTGACTATTAATCTGGTGAACCCTTTTATTATTAGCGCACCACAACGGATAGATCTTCATAATTGTATCTAAACAAATCATAGCCGATAGACCTTTATAACTATATATAAACAGGTTACAACCAATAGATCTTCATAATTGTACCTCTATCTATCTATCTATTATATACTAAAAGTACAATACAATAGAAAAATACAGAGATGCTAGAAATTCTAGAAAAAAAAGAAACAAAGCATCCAACCATTAATCTAGTGGACCCTTTTACTATACGTGCACCACAACCGATCGATTTTCATAACTATACCTAAACAAATCACAGCCAAAAGATCTTCATAACTGTAGCTAAACAGATCAGAACCGATAGATTTTCATAACTGTATCTAAACATGTCACAATCGATAGATCATCATGATTGTACACACCGTAGCTCATCATGATTGTACTTAGACAGACAGCTTAGTACAACGACTAGCGGGCCGGCTCGCGGTCTAAACTTTTATTCCCATATTGATCTAATATCACATGTATAGGTAAAAAATAAAGATAATTAAAAACGTCTCCCACACAATTACACGGAATACTGTATTAGTTATTAAAAAAAGAGCCACCATGTTCATCTATACATGCTAAAATATTTACTTCGTTAATCGTTGGATTTTTAACGGTTGAGATTAAAAATCAAATATAATATATGCACTGTAAGGACTTCCGCTCACGTATACGCGTTGGACCGATCATGTACGTACGTATATGCGTAGGACTCGATGGATTTCCACTCATGTACATGCGTCGTGCGTCGGTAGGACTCCATGAGACAGTGCATGCATTGATGTATGTGCTAATTAAAGATGAGAGAAACAAGAACATGCAAGACTTTTTGAAGGTGCAAAAGGATATAGATGCACGATAAACGTATATAAAATATTAAGAAAAAGAGCAACTTTCAGCAATAAGTTAACCACTACTTTAAAAAGTCATCCAAAACTCTTTACCATATGCGGTTTAAAAATCAGTATGTGATATAAAAATTTACATTATAGATAATTTTTTATAAAAAAAATTATTGTCTATACTAAGCAGAATATCATATGTAGTTTAAAAAAACCGTCTATGAATCTCGAATGCCCAAATCTGGACCAAGTCGAGCAAATCCGGCCTAAAATCTGTCCATTTCTCATGCCGGCTAACCCTAGCTCTTTTCTCCCGCAAACCAGCCGCACCCCTCCGCCTCCGTTTCCCGTTGCCTCCTTCACACCTCACGGTCCCCTTCTCCCTTCGGCCTCCTCATTATCTTGCATCTCCTCCCCCAAATCCACCAAGTCCGCGAGATCGGAGAAGCTCACCTGAGGAGCCAGACACGGTGGGAGCACGAGGCGGTCGGATCTGGGGAAGGCGCGCCATCCCCGAGCTCGAGGCGGCTAGATCCGGTGGCGGCGTGCCGTCCTCGAGCCTGAGCTCGTCCCATCTAATGGCGCCCTCCCCGACTTTACCCTCTCTGGCAGCGTCGACGCCGCACCCACCACACACGAGGCCGAGGCCGAGGGCATGGGCAAGGGCGGCAACGACTCGAGGGTGACAATCCCCTTCACCTTCCTACCGAACAGGCGCCGCCTCGCATCTTGTACTTCAACTCCATGGGTGAGCGTCTCCTTTTCCCCTTCTCTCACAAACTTTCTCTCTCTCCATTCGTTTTGATGGTTTCTTGATTTGTGCTTGAGCTATGGAGTGTCAGCCTCGATCCTCCTCTACCGATGCCATCATCAAGCATGACCTGCAGGAGCTGATGTCTAGATGTGCAGCACATAGGTTTAGCATTAATCCCTTTCATGTTACCTATTTTTTGAAAAGGAGAAATTTATTGGTTGATTCTTCGGCCTCTACATCAAGATGATATATCCAGCCAACATTGTTTAGCTAACATAGTGTCTGATAAGCAAAGAAATAACCGCGCCATAGTGCGCCTTCAATCCGAAACAAAGTTTAAACATTAAATATCCATAGGATCAAGAACACCTAAACGCCTCCAGAGATGGCCACTAAAAACAAAGAGCTCCCGCGCTAAGGCTTCCGGCCGCTTGCTGCCTTGCTCCATAGTCTCCTTGTTCTCCAGCTTCTGCAATGGCGCCCAACACCTCAGCAAACTGGCACACCTGTATATAACCTGGTTGATATGAGACAACAACTTGTTATTAAAAATAACATCGTTTTGACACAACCATAGTGCCCAGCACAAGGCAGCGGCTCCAACAAGAATCTGTGATCTTAATCCATGTCTGAACATAGATGACCATTGCCCCAACATATGAGCAACGCTAGAAGGCGAAGTTAAATTGAAAGCAAAATATACTATTGTCGGAGTATTATTCCGGC